>OMLP01044694.1:0-27500 GCA_900302685.1 Spondyliosoma cantharus
GCTCCTGCACATGTGCAGCCAATTTAAGCTCTTTCAGCTTTTAACTTTTCACCTTTTCATCCTTTTTTCACCTTTCTTAGCTCTTTCAGCCCTCTTACTCTACAGATTTTCTGCTTTTTCAGCTTTTCAAAATATTCATCTTTCTGCCTTTTCATCTTTTTCATCTTTTCACCCTTTTCAACTCTTTCAGCTTTTCCAGCTTTTTCAGCTTTTCTGCCTTCTCACATTTTTAAGCTCTTTCAGCCTTTTATGGCTTTTCAGCTTTTTAAAATATTCATCTTTCTGCAAATTCTTGACAATTCTTATTTTTCATGCACATTCCAGTGCATTCAGCAGATTTTCAAAATCGCTTCAGCCTTTAGCATTCACACTGTATTTTCGCAGGAAATGCAATTTTTCTAGTATTTTTATTGGCCTCCAGTGGGGATCTTCTGAAAAAAACACAATGCAAGACTCCACTTGACAGACATGTTTAAACAGCAAACGCTGCTCTTTGTAAATTAAGACACTGAAGCACCTAAATCTGGCATCTTGTTCTGCTTTTAGCAGTTTGTGTCTGTATTTGCAGATGCATGTGTTTGTGTATGTGAGTACTTTTGTTGCATTTGGCATGTGGCGATCTAGATAAAGACTTCCATTCGGAAGTGCTTGATGAAATAACAGTGTTTAGAGTTGGCATTAACACAGCCCTAATGACAGTAATCAGGCTGACTCAATCAGACATTTCACCGGCTTCAGGACTCGACGTGAGTCATAAATAGAGGAGAGCTCAAAAGATGTTTTGGTCTCTATTTGACCTTGGTGCTGTTGTGTTTTTGTGTCTCATTTCTGAGTTACAAGGTGGCATTGAGTGAAAGAAAGAATACCAAACCAAAACACGAATGGCACTCAACAGACCTCCACCAACGCCCAACAGTTCAACAAAAATTTGACCCTTTTTGATCTGTACCAAAGATTAATGGGGTCTATTCATGGTCAAGACCGATTCTCCCACAAAGTTTGATGCAAATCCACCCAGTAGTTTTTGTGTAATTCTGCTGACAAACCAACAACCCTCATAAACAACCAATGAAAATGTGACCTCCCTGGATGAGGTAATGACGATGATTTTTCAGGTAGTGCCAATTATTGGAAATATTCCCAATTTCTCATACACAACGGTATACACATTGTGTTTGCACTAAAACATAGCCCATTACAATTTGAGAGTTCTGCCAATTGAAATGTATAAAATATGTTTTCGTACAGCCACAAACTATCGAGCCTGGTTGCATTTCCTGGTGCTGTGTCATAATTATCCAGACGCCAAATAAGACCCTCATTATCGGGACCCCCTTTTCCAGAACGTTCTCAGTGAAGTAAAGAGAGAGACAGTGAAAATGAATAGCTGCTGGCTGTGTAGGAGATATGGTTAATTTGAATTTTTGCCAGCCAGATATTCAAGGCAGTTAGAGTAGTTGTTAAACTAATGGCAGCATATGCTAAATCCATGAGTCATTAGGCTGAACCTGGAAGCTGAGCCAGAGCAGAATCTTGAATGAGTTTCCAAGTGACAGCACTTTGAATGAGGCTCTACACCCAGGACAATTTTTATTGTATTATACGATAACAACTGGTAGCCATTTTGTGACATGTAGATTGTGTGTTTATGTGTGTGTAGGGTTCATGTCATGGATCAGTTCCTTGATTTGCTCTGATTTCCATTCCCCTAGGTCCAGTGTTACACTGGCATCTGAGTGTTTGTTGTCTCCTGCTTTGAGTAACTCCTCTGTCTGAGGGACTGTTACACACTCCTCAGCTCCACCAGCACAGTTTGACAGTAAAGGGACAGAGGATGAATGAGAGTGGTGGGGCTCAGTGCAGTGATGATACAATAGCAACAGCTCTACAGTCTTACAGTCTCCTTAAAGAGTAAATTAGTGTAAATAGTAAACTTTCTTTTTTTTGTGCTTTTTTCTCCTGACCTAATTTCTACACATTCATATAAATGCATTGCGTTGTGTTCTAGTTTTTTGCCAACTTGGCTTTGGAGCAGGTTCTTGATATGAGGTGCAGCAGCTACAGCACCATCATTAAAACATTTTCAGTTTGGAGCTTTTCCAAAGAAATCGTTAGCGTGTCAGCACAAATACATCTGATCTGGATCTGATTTCATAGTCTTTCCATGACCTGACATACTGTCTGTGAGCTGTTGTAGTCCCTCGGCTGCAGTGCTGACCAACATCAAACACACACACGCATGTACATAAAAATCTACACCGTGGAGACATATTGAGGGAGGTCAAATCAATAATTCATGTAATACTTCACCAGTGACTTGTTCTGTAAATGCTTTGGCCTCAGTGGTTACAGATGAAAGATGAAAGCACCAGCACTTCCTCTCTGCTGTAGCCACTGTGTGTGTGTGTGTTTGTGTGGGTGTATCAATGGTGATCTGTGCCACGTTGATCCGTGTTGGTTCAGTTCTCCACAGGAGTGTTTACAGACTTGGACATGCTGTGTGTGATCTTCATTTCTCTCTGACCACAGCCTGACTGGAGCCCACTGGCTGTGCTGCTGGACAGCCATAAAGCATCTGACCAGCTCCATTTCTCACAGCTGAAGTTCGAAAATTGCTTGTTTACAGTCGAGTCCATGTTTTTCATTCCTTACACACCAAGCACACGCCTCATTATTGACCCACTGGTACAACCGGGAGGTTTATTGGTTTATGGTTCAGGGTTCTTGTTGCAGTCTGCTTAAAGCTCAGCATGGAGAAAGTGCCACAGCTCAATAGCAATGTCAGTCTGCTAGTCCAGAATAAAATATCTCAACAACTACTGGATGGATTGATATGAAATTTGATGCAAGCATTTATGGTGCCCAATCGATGAATCCTACGATCCCCTGACCATTATAGAGACGAACATACACTATTCCCTCAATTGTCATAATTTTTCATCCAGAACCATAATCAGATATTTTAATTTGTCCAATATTTTGCCCAGATACCTATCCCAGATATACAAACAAAAGAAAGTAATGCAAACAAAAGATGCTTACAACATCAGCTTTCTGTGTTGTATATGTTTGTCCTCAGGGGCTACTAGCTTTCTGCTGACTCTGACTTGAGGGAAGATAATTTTGTTAAAAACCTGGTAATATACTTGCTGATATTCAGCATCATTGATTTGGCTAAATGTCTTCCCAGTATCATTAATACATATGCATTGATATTCCATGTTTCCATTAAGTTTGGAAATGATCAAATATGCGTTCAAGCCATGTAGATATTCGTCAGAACACACAGTTTTCTTTCTGTAATTATTTCTCTCATTTTTAAAGGAAGTTCTTTTTACCCAATACAGACCAGAGAAATGCCTCAAATGCAGTCTGATCACTGTAATATGTTGGTTTCATGTCTGTCTATCTTTGATCGTACTCGAGTGTTTGCTTTACAGAGAGGAGAAGCAATACTTTAGTCAGAAAACAGTGACACCACCTCTAGTTTCAATCTGTCTGCTTCCCTCAGTGTTTGTCAGCCCACAAAGCATTTGTTCTGAAGAGCGTCTGCGCCCTGCTGCCCTCGCAGGGCCTCACACATTGAGGTTATTCTGAACTTGTTGAGCTGTGAGCCAGACATATATTCAGAAGGGAAAACAGGGACTTAAAAAGTCTGCCACTCGGTCTGCCGTCGGCTCATTCACACGTCCTTTTTGTTCTCGTTTGTCTCTCAAAAGCTGAGGGAGTGTGTGACAGATGTTTCAAACAGAGGCATAATTGGACAGCGAGGCATGCAATCTAAATGTCACCACTATTTGCTCATTCATACCAATTTCACCAAATTTGCTTAACGGGCTCGAATGCACTTTTTGGTTATTCGTCATTGCTGTTTGTGCTACTGTTACTCACTTAAACTCAATTTGACGTCAATGGACAATTTCTGAAAAGGTCATCACGATGCTTCTTCCATCAATGTTTTACTACTGAAAGTTTGACACTTTATTAGGCCTGACCCTTTCTAATTTCATCAGTACACAATGGAGGGAGAATCTGTCTCTCTCTGTATCGGCCTCCTTCTCCTTCATTATTGTCTCCCTGTCAGTGTCAGACAGACACCCAGCGCAGTGTAAATGTCAGAGCTGTTTGTCATAACTGAATTATTAATGATGACACGCTGAAAAGCCATTTTCCTCACCGTAAAACCATGTGTCTGTCAGACGCTATGCAGAATGGAGAAGGCGGCGTTATTGGGAGTGAATGTGTGTCAAGGGAAAAATGTAGAAACTGTTTGTTCACTGGCTCACTCTGTAATAATGTTTTCATTTAATTCAAGCTGGTGTATTCGTTGTATGAAGGATGTATTTGTTTGTGCCGCGTTTTTAGGGCGGAGAATTTGTCATTTAAAATCATAAATGCTATACTTCTGTATTCATTCTGGTACTCAACATTCATATCTAGTTCATTTCTTTGCTGTCTGTCTGTCTGTCTGTCTGTCTGTCTGTCTGTTTGGATGGCAAAATGTTGCCATCTGACACTGTTGATGACCGTCACAGAGATGGAGAGAGATCATGAGTTACCAAGATGTGAGATCTGTCAGTAGTTGATGGTGTCTGAGACTAAATGTTGCTCCAGGGTGTAAAATGAAGACGTGGAGTGATCTGAAGAGTTAAGCAGTGCAGCAAAGAGGAGAGAGACGGATAAAGAGGGAAGTGGTATAAACTTTTACGACTGATTTTTTTTGTCACGCTCTCATTTGAGGATTGTATAAAGCCCCTTGAGTTATTAAATCAGTATTTTATTACTCTTATTATTTCACTCAAGAAATTAGTGTTTAAAAGGCGCTTTTATGATGTTTATTATTTTAGCACTTAGTCTCCAATTTGATTCATGTGGTTCGCCCCCTCTTTCTGACCCCATGTACAATCTGTCGATCTTTATTACTATCAATTAAATTAATGTATTTTATGTCGTAGAACTTAAAGCAAACACAGACCTTATTTCAGGCATTTAGCTGGAAACCTGTTTTAAAAAAAAACACACTGACTTTGAGACGAGGGAACAGGAAGTGCAAAACCGCTAACTGATTTCCAGGTTTTGGGACTCATTCTTGTGGCACTCAATGGCCAGTTACATTAAGATTCATCTTCTGGGAGACATGGATGCGTGAATAAAATAATCCTCCCACAGTTGTTGAGATATCTCAGTCTGGATTGAAGCGGAAAACAGATTATTGCTGTGTGGTGTTGGTTGGAAACACCCTCACATGGCCTATATTTTGACTCAACATAGTGGATCATCTGCATGGCCCCATTACTTGCCCCCCATTCTTTCAGTATTACATCCTTAAATGTTACTACCATGAATCTCTGGGCTGGTGCCCTGCTTTACTGACACCAGCTACGTGTCCTGGGGAGCTCTGTATGAAATATAGCCTCACGCACCGTGACAGCAGCATGCTCTCTCATTTACTATTACACATTCACATTCACTTGGGCATGCACAACACACACACACTCATTGTGCAGCTGTCGAAGGCCAACTGCATATGGTTCGCAGGCACTTGCATAGATCAACATTTATTATCTCTTTAATAATTAAAGACCATAGATGTGCTGATAACTCGCTTTCTACAAGCAATAACTGAAAATAATGTTTCCAGCTCTGTGTGGGATGGGAATTTATGTCATTTCACATCTATATTTAAGTAAGTGACTGCGCTCTAAGAAGTGTAGCTGTCTTAACTATAACTCTGGAAAATAAAACAGAAAGCTGCCCGAGGAGAGCTCAATCCACGGTACTCAGAACATTTGATTAAGAAATCCATCATTTATGGACCCTGAAGCATCTTCTATCAGCCTCTGTCGAAATAGAAAATGAATTCATGTTGGATAATTACTTTAACTTGATTTACTTGCTCTCTGTCCCATTTCTTTGCTGGAAATACTTTTTTTTTTCTTAGCACCTGGTTAGCCATTCAGGCTCAGCTAGAAAAAACAGCACTTCGTGTTGACCTCCCTCACTGCACCGTGATTTGAAACTATTAACAAGACGAAGCAGTGCGACCTGTCAACTGGCTCCACCAGTGTGTACACATGCACACGCGGACAAATGAAAGGTTTTCATGTAATGGTGTTTGAAAAGAGAAGCAACACCTTTAACCCTCCGCCCCTTTTAAAGCTAGGAACATGCTATCAGCTAACATGAGGAAAGAAGTGATTCACGTTCCAAAAGTGAGGCTATGTATCATCTTAGATTTTGGATAGCATTATATGTGATACGAAATACGTGTTTTGTACCCCTGAGGGTGTCCTATAAGTGTCTGGCACTGGGACATTCAGCAGACATTTTGAGTTCTGTGGGTTGCAAGGCTTCCATGGATCGGACTTATTCTGGATAGCCACACGGATGATCCATTGGATTGGCTGGGGAATTGGCTGGGGAATTTTGAGGCCAGGTCGATGCCTTCAGCTCTTTGTCACATTCCTTAAGCAAATCCTGAAAAAATATTCAAAATATTTGGTTAAAGGGGATTTTAAATCTGATTGAGATCTGGAGAAAATATATAGAAAATAATTAAATCGTGTCAGTTAAATCAAGCATCTCTGAACTGCTTTAGAGGAGAATCTAACTTTTTCATGTATATTCGTGTATCGTGAAATAGCCTAAAAATATTGCAATAATTTATAGACCATATCACCCAGCTCTATGTTCACGTTAGGCCCCGACTCACACGCCGGCCCACGTTGGAGTTTTAGCAATGTGTCCTGCGCAGTTGGTACTAGCTGGCCCTTGTCAGCGACTTTTTAGCCGACTGAGCAAGCGACGGTGGAACCGATTGCTGAGAGAAATCACTCTGATTGGCTGTTGAGCCAATAAAATGAGTGCACAAGAAGAGAAATAGAAAAGGAAATGGAAAGGGATTTCACTCATTTAGTGTGATTCCGTCTTATTTTTTGCCTCCGCCTCTTAATAATAATATTTGATAGAATTGGCTACACTAGCGAGAGTAGTGTGAAAATGTGAGGCAATCACTGCTTTATCATAACAATGGTTATGTCCTGAGTCTTCCTTTTTTCCCTTTTGAATGAGGAATACAGACTACTGCAGCCTGGTGGTATAACAAAAGCAGAAGATACGAGCTAGTTGGCCGTCAGCTTGTCTTTGCGATGGGTTCGATGTGTTCTTGGCCGAGACACAGTGGACGTGAGGCTTCAGCCTTTGTCTCCACTAGCTCTTTGATGTCAGTCTTCTATTCAAACAAACCCCTACAAATTCTTAAAATACAGTTCGAAAAAACTTTATGGAAGGATTTATTTTGCATGTAAAAAACCTTATTTTTCTTGGCCTGTGAGCTGTTTTGTACAAAGCTTTAATAGTGTGTGTATGGTGGTGTGTTTATGTGTTGTGTGCAGACTTGCTGAAACTGAACCAGCTGTCACATGCTTGCTTGGACATTAAAGTCCTGACACCCTGAGGAAGATCAATGTGCGCCCTGTCATAGACCTTGAATTCACTCCCGTCTGTTTATTCAAAGCTTCAGATTTAAATATCAAAGATGATTGAGCTGTGCTTTGAGAGTTCAATGCTGTTAGCTTATTGGAGCAAATAATACCTTTGTAGTGCAACAGGATTTCTTTCAGCTGCTGATGCTTTCAAGCCAAATGGGCGCAGCAGGGAGACTAAGCTATGGCTAAATTGGCTTCTTTGGCCCCTGTTTTAGGGTTACACTTCAGTGATGGGTTTTGTCGTATGTGGTCGGCATCAGGATCGATACCTTAGCTGCTGTTTGAGAGCAGTATGCAGAGAGACAAGCCAGAGACACGTCCTGAGTGTGTGTGTGTGTGTGTGTGTGTGTGTGTGTGTGTGTGTGTGTGGTATCCATCACATCCATTTCTCCCCCAAATCCAGAGGGAGCCCAAATGTTGCAGCTGCGTGACTTATTTCGCACAAGGGGAGGGAGAGTAGGTCTGACAAATGGGGAGAAGGATGCTGGGTAAGCAAACGGAGCCTTCATCAATATCCAACATAGCAGCTGCAAACTGCGACTTCAGCAGCATGTCTGTGACCCCTAGTGGAGCTGTGGAGAACTTCCTGCTGCACAGACGGGCTCATGCATGCATTCATGAGACAAACGGATTTGCGTTTAGCCTGTGAAGGAATCGGTTGTTTATATCACGATGTCATTTGAAATTGAGATGTTGAAAAAGGAAGATTTCCAGGATGATTTAATTGAGAATTATTCATGCAGAGCAACAATGAGAACAAGGAAATGACGCGTCACATATTTAAAGTTTTAAAGCTCTTTGTAGGCTGAATAGAACAAGACACGGTGGCTGAGAACTGGTGAATCATTCTTCCATCTAATTCATCTGCAGCCAAAGTTTGATTTGATCCTGTGTGTGTTAAATTAACATTGTTTAGCCCGCCAGAGGGCATTCATAATCCACAGTCTCAGTGATTCACCGCAGCCTCAGTCAGGTTTGTCTGCACAGTGTATTTTCCCGATCAGAGAAGCTGCCACTTAAGAAGCCATTAGATGATGATGTGGGGAAACACTATCGTGTGGAGTGTTGGACTGACCTGCAGCAGCTGGAACAGTCTTAGTAATAACCTTGGATTGGGTCCTTGGAATTTAATTTAATTTTTGTTTAGAGTTCTTGGCTTATTTTCAATGGCTCTATGCAAATATAACCGCTGAGTTACCTGAGATTCATTCAGGTATTTGGTTGGATTGGAGTTGTGGAGTACAGATGGAGATTTTGGGGACATTTTGAAGGTCTCTCTGACTTTTTTACTCTCCTCTCCTCTCCTCTCCTCTCCTCTCCTCTCCTCTTTTCTTCTCTTCTCTTCTTTTCCTGGTTCCCCACCATCAGCAGGTCCTTGCACACCTCTGGGGTAAATTTACAGCCGTCTGTTGACAATATTGATCTGTCGGGGCTGCCAGTTTGATTATTAACTCTCTTTTCATTCACTCTAATTTTGAGCCAGATAGATATATGGACTAATGGATGGTGTAATTTAAAAACTGAATGGCTGCAGCACCAAGCAGTCGGTGAGAAAAATCCTTATTCATGGATTTTTTTGATTAGCCCTGCTGCTTCCATTTCACTGTATGTTATGATGGATTTCCATCATCAAGATTTAATGTTGTTTTTTTTCTTTTTGTTTTGCACCGTGTTTTTTTTAAATGTTTGGTCTCTGAAACCCTGCCCATTAATATGGAGGGATAGAAACATTCCCTAAATCAACTAAATGTGTTCTTTTCACTGAGCAAAAAAAACATTTTACAAGCTAATTCTAAGCTCTTTTCATAAGATTTTTCAATATTGTGCCTTTAGCAAGAATGCTTGTCTTGTCCAAGGTGGCTGTATAAAAGGAAATTGCTTTCACCAGTTTCATAACCATGAAAAAGCTGCTTGCATAACCTTATTAATGTATCTACTAACCACAAAGTCCTCTCTTATCTGTACCTTTTATGTTTCTCAGTGATATCTGTCTGTCTGCTTTTACAGGGACTGCATTTAAAGATTGACACACGTAGTGATGATCAAGTCATTCACCTAAACACAAACACACTCTAACACTGTACAATCTGATGAATTGAATTTTACTTTGAAGAAATCCAGGAAACCAATTACCTCACAATTACTAAGTATAGTAGACTAATCATTCTAAGCTGTTCAAATTTTTTAGCTGTACAACTTAAATTTAATAAGCTACTTATTTGGCAATTCTGAGGTGATCAGAGTTTTTAAAAAGTACAGTCAGCTTTACAGATTTAAAGTGAAGTATTTGACAAATCTGAGACAAAAATCCTGAAGGTACCTTTACTCAAATGATCCAAAGAAAACACTGAATTAGAGTTTTCTGTCCCAGTAAATAATGTAGTACCTCTATATGTCACTAGATGGAGATAATTGCACAGTAATTTAATTTACCTCAACTCTTGACTTCATTAAAAGGAAAGGTTCTGAGGTGTCAGACCAATTTTAGAATAAGTAATGTGAGAGCAATTTTAGTAAGTATGTAAATTAATTCCAGACTGAATCATGACTCTAACATTCACCTTTTATTAAATATAACTGTCATCTACCTGTAACAGAGGCTCTTTGTTGACAGACACTTTTAAACAACCTGACAAACCTGACATCCAGTTTAATCTTTTCACAATGAATTCCTCCATTAACTGTTCGATTATGTCTGTCATTAATTTTTTTATTCATTTTACGACTCAATGCTTTCTGGGTTTTCTGTATCTTTGGTGTGATGTAGTGCTTTACCTCAAGTAAGAGTCATGAAAGATACATATTACAGGTTTTTGTCTTTGTTTTTTTTACAAGAAGGACATTCAACACCAACTAAACTCAATTATTTATGTTTGCTAAAGCTTTAAAACGTTCATTTTCATCAGTAGTATTTGTGGACAAAAAAACGCTGTTAAATTGCCCTCTTTGATCCCCCTCCAATGGACAAATCATGTCCTCTTTTCACTATAAGTATGTCACAACTCTCTGTGCACTGGTGCCCCGCTGCATACAGCTGGTGCCCTCTTTATATTTTTGTGCCCTTGCCCCTCAAACATTATGAGACTGCCGCTGTATATAACTGTGTGTAACACAACCAGAGACTGTGCTTTTATGAAGAGTAAATGCTGTTTCAGATGTTTTTCCACCTACAGTTATTATTAGGGCACCACTATGCTCATGTTAACATGGACAGCTTGCTCCTGGAGACTGCATTGCAGTGTTTTTTTTTCTGCTGCTCAACTGCCTTGGGCCTCAAAATCCTCATAAACCCTGTATGAACAAATTTCTCAAAATCATTTGATCAGGTTAATCCTCTGCCAAGTCAATAGACCGCAGATTATGTACATGAAGAAGAAACACACAGCTGTCTGCAACTGATGCCGCAAAACCCTAAAACGCCCCTCTTTATCTTTTCTAAACTAAGTCACTTAACTTAATCGAGCTGTCAGCGTTTATGTTTCCAGAGCCCAACTGTTGCTTCACCACTCTAAACTTGCAATATGTCAGAAAACCAGGTTAACAACATGCTTGTGGATAGGATTGTTTGTCTGGAGACAATGACCATAACTCAGGGTCCCTGCGGGGAACAATGATTTATAGGTTATTCCGTCTGAAAATCGAGGGTTACAGCAACAGATTCACAGAGCTGAGAATAGGGGGCATGTCAGTTCAGTTGCTAGGAAACAAGTAGGAGGGAGACAACAGAGGAAATCTGGGTTGGGTAGCGAGAGAGGGAGGGTGAGACAGCTGGAGAGATAGAAGGGGGCGAGACAGGGAGACGGAGAGATTGAGTGAGAGACAGGCAGAGAAATTGTGCCGCAGGGTAAATGTGTTTCATCATGTTTCCTTCGGGCACTGATCAAGAAAAGGCAGCAACAGTGCTATTTCCATGATGTGTTATTACAGAGAGATGACTATTGATTCTGCCACATGTAATTATTCCTTCTGTGATCAAAAACTCTTTCCCAGACATTCAAATGCTGCTCCTCATACGGCTCGCCATCAGCACACACCCAGACACACGTACACAAACGTCCTCTCATGTTCCAACCATTACCATCTCAATGAAGCTAAATATAGTCCAATCCCCACGGCCCCTTCATCTTGCCACATCAATAGGTCTGGCTTTGTCGTCTGTCCGTCCTTCTGTGTTTGCCTCCAGCTTTTTTCTGTGTCATGTCGAATCCCGAGGTCTGGCCGGTGGCACACTGACCCAGCACAGCAGTTATTTTTGGGGAACTTTTGGAGATAAACAAGCTGATTAATGAGAGCACGACACTTGACACCATGTTAAGCAGGTGTTGTTGTAGGTTATAATATGAAGAAATAATACATTTTAAACTAAAAGTGTGTTCAAATGCAGCAAACTTTCAAATGTGCTTGAAGATCATTTCTACTGGAATCACGAAAAGTCGTCCCTGGTTTTCAGAAATATTCTGTTATTTGCCACCATGTTTCCACTCCTGTTAATTTGTTTATCAGACAGCAGATGGCAGGAACAGATTGTTTCTGTGTGGACACATTTCGATATTTTCCACCAGACTATCATTAGTTTATGTATAGCCATATGATGTGCAAAATCAGACTTGATCACAGTCCAAGCAGGATGGTACCTTCGCTACAATCTGTCTCTGAAGAGCGGGTTGTACATTTACACAGGTATTAGGAAAGGTTGTGGCAGGGAAGAAATTTTTTTTTCAACTGATATTTTTCTGAGAGAGAGAGAGAGAGAGAGAGAGAGAGAGAGAGCATCTGTAAGAGCCAAACAAAGAGCAGACGGGGAGACACGGCTCTGTGGTCAGTTATCCTCAACTTGAAGCTGCATGTGAGCTGCTGCCTCTCTATGGCGGTGATGAATGAACACTAAGGACATATACTATGTATTTTTAAAAGCTCAAAATCTAATGAATGTCATCTTGAAATTTAACTTCTAAAACCACCGCCACCCATGTTTGGTGAAATGGATTATAAGTTACAATTTCTCGTCTTCTTCCTTGACAATACACCTGTGAGATTTGTAGCTATCTCTTCCAAACTGTGTGGAGTGAAGCAGGTACAGCCTTTGTTTATTTTGCACAATTCTGCTCAAATATATGACACATAAAGTAGAGAGATGCTGCACATGACTGATTACACACAACTTCTACCCAAGTTACCAAAACCGCCAACTGTAGTTGCCACTGGGTGGTTAGATCAGTTAGCCATGGAGCTAGTGTCCCCGACTGTGTTTGGAGTTTACAGCACAGGAGCTTTGGACCATGACGGTCCAGGGCTAGCTGGTTAGCATGCTAACTTCAGTAAATAAATATCTCTGCATAATGTCAAAACTGTTATTTCCTCACTGTCTGCTGATAGTTTTCAGACAAAAAATCTTACATACTGCACCTTTAAAGCATATAGTAATAATATCATTATCGTTAATTAGGTAAAATCTGATATTGTGAAAAGTAGGATAAATCCAAATGTGAAAAAAAAAAGAAAAAGTGAGCTGGATGTTGGGTCACTCAGAAGCTTTGATAATGAATCCAGTCCCTCTTTGTTTTGTGACAATGTGCAGCAGATGTGGAAAGATTTGCTGGGTTCCAGCTTCACAGAAAATTCATGGATGCAATGTTTGCCCATTAGATGTTATATATAGTGTTGTGTCCATAGTGTGTGTATGTGTGTGCTGGTGTAAAAAGGGCCTCTTGATATTTGTATGCTGTAAAATAAAAATGCAGAATATATATATATTAATATATATAAGAGTTTTTCAACATTTCTGTGGTGCTGGAAGATTCTGATTACATGTCTGATGAGTTGAAAAAAGCAAGTTGTCACAGCAAAACTGGGTGAGCCCACTTTTGTAGTTTGTATTCCAGGCAGCATGCGGAAGCATATCTCCTCATGGATGTCTTGTTGCCACAGAGACTAATCTGATAATGACGGGCGGAAAACAATTGTATGTTCCGTAAGCCTGGAAGGAAACCTTGAAACTAAATTGCACTCCTCCAATGCAAAACCAATCAAAGCCTTAATGCTTCTGGAGAACCATACAGCAAACTACACTACCCACAATCCTTTGGTGCCAATATTCTAATTTGTCATTTAACGTGTTCAAACCTCTGAAAGGGGCACTATATAGTTTTGGGGAAAAAATTTTAATCAGAAGACAAAGATCTTCATTGAATGATTTTCCATGCTCAAACAAACTAAATAAACAAACTCTCTTTATTTTGATCATGGAATAAACAACTGGGCTTAAAGGACAACACAATTTCCTACTGGTTTACTTTTCAAACTGTTCCAGGGATCTTATTTTCCTCTGAGAGCAGCTTGTTAATCTGTTATCCAAAAAAATAATACTTCTGAGTTCGCATTATTACCTCATTAATAATGTAAATATTGTAATTCTGAGTTAGAATTTTTTTTTTATCCCAAATACTACCTCTTTAATTAATCGAAATATAGAGTATATCTAATGGAACAAAGCAGTTGGAGTGAACTCTTTAGCAGTGCTGACGTCATGATCGTACTGCCTGTTTGTGTGTGTCCTGCTCTTTTATACTCGTACATCTAAAGCCCCTCCCACGGCTGTCAACAAGTGCGTTCTGCACACTGATGAAAATGTGTTGACACGTCTTACTCAGACAGACACACAGATTCCTTATGTGACGTCTCTCTGTCTGTCCGTGTGTAAATAACGTGTCTTTTCCTGTATGTGTTACTCCCTGCTCTGTAGCTGCCAGCACCTATTATTACACACTATTACCTACACTTCATGTAATTTAATTCATGATTAAGCTTTTCTTTTTCTTTCCACATTTCTGCTCATCTCCCCGACATGAAATGGAAAACAACTGAAAGCAAGTCTATCATTTTGAATTTCATTCATGACTGATAGACAGGATCCAGACTGCACAAGAGACTGTGTCACCCAAGAATATTTCTTAAAATGTGTTAAACATTTTGAAAAATATGAGTCTTTAAAGTCTGGGAAAAAGTTCATTTCCACATTTATGTTTTCAGTGTTAGGAATATACTTGATTTCCAGTATAATGTCTGAAAAATCCTTGAATTTCAAAACAATTTGGTGTTTTATCGACACCATCACTCATGTAAACCAAAAATCTTTTTAAAAATTGAAATGAAAACCCAGAGTGACATTATTTGGCGAGTTGGGAATGAGACTCAAAAATCAACTTTTCTTACAAATAGCACCTTTAAAGTAATAATTTAGATGTGATTATTAAGGATTCAATAGTGGTGATTTCTGGTTTAGGCATCTAAAAAAGTTCTTGAAGAATTGCATGAGTTTTACTCTCAGAAAGCTGTTGAAACCATGTATTTCACACAGTACAGTTTGGTCCTGTTGTTCTTGTTGAGTTAGCACATGTCAGGAAGCTACAATTGTACTACTAATGTCTCATAATCTGCTATTTTTAGCAGACCATATCACGATGAGCTGCACAATGCCTTATTAATGTGTCAGCTTCTCACTCCGGAAAATCCACATCGGACTGGGTTGCAAAATCAAGATTGATCATACAACAGTGGCGGTCTCAACATGTTTGAGAGGCAGGGGTGAAAAAAATAAAAATGGCACCATCTGCATGCCGAGCAATAAGGTATCAGGTTAATTTATTGTCACTTTGCAACACAAAGCACAATGCAGTGAAAGTTGTAGCTGCTGTATGCTACACATACATAAACATATACAAGTATTTCAATTAGAAGCATTTAGTCACATTTTGTAAGTGTATTTTGTATGTATATGCATACAGACACAATATACCTGGCCATAATAAAAAAAAAAATTAAACCTTTCTGATGAACAGAAATGTAAATAATTCAACAAGCAAACACACTCTGACAACTGATTAAAAATAAACTATGAAGCCTAAAAGTAAAAATCCATTGTGGATTTAATATAACTTAGTTTCTGGGCTCGTGTGGACAGAAATGGGGTAAACTCTGCGCTGTAGCCTGAAAATAGTTCAAGTACTAACAGAAAATGTGGGATGAATTCAAAGCGTGGGCACTCGGTGGAAAGATGTTGGCAGGAGAAAATGTAAACTGTTCGAATGGTCACATACGATGACCGAACAAGTAAACACATGTGTGCTGTGAATTCACATGTGGGTTTTTTGTGACTTGTTCCCCCTCAGGGTGAGTAGCTATTTTAGTTACAGGACTATTAAGTGGAGAGCGTGATAATAACCAGGTTTTGGATACAAGCCTGCCAGGTATCTCTTCACACTTTCTATTTCTGAACTGAAATCTTTGTTCTCACCTCAGTCCTGTGGCACTGAGGCTCATTACCAGAGCAGGAACTGTCAACCTGCTGTCGTGACAGGTAACATTGTTAACCCTGCGTACCTCGGCAAGATTTGTGCAAGCTAGAAGTCTTTTACAGCTGCGAGAAGATTTTCAAACACTGACACGTCCACAATGTCATATTAAAAGTCAGTTCCCCAACAACATTCGCCTTATGTAACATTGTGTGTTATCGTGGCTAAGTGTTTTGTGTTTTTGACTATGTAGTCCTCTATTTTAGTAAAGTCACCCCACAGCCCAGTCAGAAAGTTTTATGCGACATTTTTAGGGTTCTGATAAAACATTCCAAAGTCCAGTAAAACTTCCTGTTACCTGTATGGCAAAGATGTTTTATACTTTCTGTGTTTTCCATAGTTCTTTTTGAATTAATTAATTTTGGCGGATCTGTATTTGAAGAAGTTTGATTTCAATTGGAAAACAAAATTTGAGCCATTCAGTCCAATAAAATCAGGGAAGTCTAGAAGAGCTGCACGATTATGCTTCCAATGCTGCGTCCAGATTTAATGTAACGTCCTCGGGTATGACAGCGTCAAGGGTCAGTCAGCACATCAGCAACAGCAGGGTCAACAATGGCAGAAAGTTTCACAGACAAGCTAAAGTGTGCCATCTAGTTGTATCCTTTTGTATCACACATAGTCATCGGCAAGTATGAACAACTATGTTCACGGTGCAGCTGGTTGTCTATGTGACTGCTTGGTTAAAAAGCCTTCGAGGCCCAATGTGTAGGTTAGTGAGGATCTACTGAGATGTAATATACTCATAATAATGAATCATTGTGTTTTTGTTTTATATCTACAGAGAGTGTTGATCCTCTTCCACAGAGTCCACTATGTTGCACTGGCATGTTTCTACAGTAGCCCAGAATGGACAAAACAAACTCTCGCTATAGAGAGGAATGTTATTAATGCTTCACTAAATCCTACACACTGGACCTTTAATGTAAAGTGTTTGGATTAGAATAGACTCTTGGAAATACTGACACTTTTTAACCTCCAGTTGGGTTTATGTCATTTCAAATATAAACAGCAGATTTTCACATGAACTTTCTTATACGTCACCCTTTATAAATGGCTTTAAGCTGTAACTAACAACCTTATTAATGGTTAATAAATCACTTGCTAATGCTTTATTGATTGGTAATGAGCACCTGGTGAGCAACGTTTGGGATGCAAGTTTGTGATATATCCTCCTTCAGCATGACATTGCTTTATCTTTCATAAAACTTCGGCTTACTTCGAACGTGCTTCTTATTGACTGTTTGATCGCTTTGTGCAAAAGATTTACAGAGAATCTGGACTTAATGGTATTTATAACTGCAGACTTGAAGCGAGATTTCAACGAGCATTTATTGACATTTATTAGCATGTATTAGTACTAACTAATTGTTACCAAATTGAACGAGACAAACACTAGGCAAAGGGATGTGTATCATGTATTAGTCTTGTTGATAGCCTTTAACTACTCTATGAAGCATTAATAACTTGTTTATTAACTATTGATACAGTCATTAGGTCTTTATAGTGGGTGCCATGTTGGAAAAGAGGGACTAACTAACCTTAGGGCCAGTGGGTTATTTTTGGTCTCACTGCTCTGATGAAAGCTGGAGTGGTTGATTGATCCAAGCCTCCGAACAAATTAAGTCATGTTTCACTTTAATAAAATAACTAGTTTGACTCCAAAAAGGTGCTCACAGCCTCATCTACAACAAAAAAAAGCTCTAATGGCTCACTCTCTGCCTTTTTTCCGGTAAAGAACCATCATCCCTCCACCCTAATCATCCCCACTAACACCTAATTACCATAAATCACGCCTCACCTCCGAGCCAAGAAAGCTGTGGCTGCTGCGCACTCTCACCCGGGCAGAAAACAATGGTAATGGTACCACTTGCTTACCGCTGGTCAGAGGATATGACAGAAGTAACATTTTGTGTCACACTCAGCTGAGACCGAAATGACAAAAGGCGAGTCAAGTGTGATTCTTCTGTCTTGTAACTGGAGGAGACTGTTTCAGGGAAAATTTGTACGTCCCTTCTCAGCATTTTTAATGAGGAGACGTCAGAAATCTGTCTGTTATGTGTTCTATTTTTAATGCTCATAATGTGTTGAAGCGCTAATGAGTCGGAGGCCACACACCATTGATCACTGCCTTCGTCATACCGGCATCACTAAATACCCATCAGTGTCAGCGTCGTGCTTAACTCTCTCCTGTGGTTCATCGTCTCTTTGACTTATTGCTCCATCGCCATCACTTTACTACCTCGTTTTTTCAAAGGAGTACATGATGTCGGCTGGTGAATTCAACTTTAAACTTACTCCTTCAGCTTGATGCTCTTTCATTCTGGCTTCTACACACTTGATCTTTTGATATAGTTTTTATGTCTCAGTTAAAAAATAAAACTACATGTTTGTTGGTTAGTCCATCTGTCGAGACTTGCCAACTTGCCTACTCCATCTGTGGCTCTTAGCTTCAAGCCCACTGGTTCTTACTGAAGATGCAAAAAGCTCACAAAGCATGTAGTTTCATTTTTCTAAAAAAAAAAGGCAACGTAAACTCAATTTCTTTTTTCATCAAACATTACTCAAATAAAGGTAAGAAGTGCATTTCAGCTATTTTCAGACCTGGATTAATACACATTCGGTGGTTTAGTATTTACAACAGCGGGGCAATGAGCAGTATGTGTGATTGACTCCAAATAAAGAACAGTGCCCAGGATAAAGGGACATGTTATCCACCTGAAACAATGGTCCATCACTTTGGTTTAAACCCACCAAGACGTCACCCATTGGTTTTTGGACTACCGTTTTGAAGCTTCAAGGGTTGGACAGAGGTGAGGAGAGTTTGACATTACGGACATCACCATCTTGGTTTTTCTGGAGCCAGGGGTGACCATGTTTGGACAAGATGGTGGAGCTGGGGAGGACTGGATAAGAACCCGAGGACACGCTGTGGTTTGACTAGGCAATCACAAGGTAGCCACACCCTAAAGCATACCCTTCTTTAAGGGTTATTTACAGCTATTTTACTCTAAATGGGACCATAATTTACTAAATGAACATCATGCTGTTTTTTTAAACTGTCCATAATAAGTCCAAAGGTGTTACATGAGTCGGAATTCTAGACCGATTGACTGCTTTTCAAAACCTAGATTACCCACAATGCAACTAACTGCAGGTTCGGAACTTTTTTTTTTATTCAAAAATCTGATATTGTCGGTCATCTTATCCGTATCTGCCATGTGAAGCAGGTAATTATCGGTAATCATTATCGACTGAAAAAAAAAAACATGTGGCGCATCCCTAAAAAAAAAAAAAACAAAGGCAGGGAGAGAAAGACAAAGATGTAAACAGAAGAACAATAAACAACTACTTTGCGAATATTTCATGAGGACAAGAGGCGGTCAACATGTTTGTTAAAGCTCAAAACTGCGATTATAACTGTTTGTTTTCAAGGAAACTCCACGGGGCCCCTCTTAAGTATTGCTCCATCCATGATGTCTCATACCTGACAGCTTTCCCCTCCTTCACCATGAAAAGCCCCGCACATCCTCATGAGAGCAGCTGATCACTTCCAGCCGGCGCACAGCAGCTCGACTCCCCCTCACTATCACGCCTTCAATGGTGGGCTCTGAACCCTGCAATTAGCCGAAGACCCTCGCTGCTGTGCTCCTCCACAGTGTCTTGGTGTTTTTACAACAGGTGTTTACTCCCCTCCAGATCTGATGCGTGACCAGAATTCAGTCTGCCGGGCCCGAGGCGTGACCACGCGGGGTGAGCAACACGAGTCAGAGCCAGTAACGCAGCGTGGCCCCCATCTGCAGATGGTAGAATGAAAAACCTCAGTCTATTTGAATGCAAAGCGTAAAATCAGGCTGGAACAGCAGGTTTATATGCCGCCAAATGTTCAATGATATGAATTTTAATAAAATCTCATTGTGTGTTTTTATTGCACGGTGGATGTTTTATTCATTGGCTGTGAACTAGACCCGCGCGTAATAATCGTCAGGGTTGCACAGAGGTGAGGAGAGGTGTGTCTGGTCTAATCTCCTCCTGCTCTCTCAGGAAAGAGAGACACTTCCTCCAACATCACAACCACCACCACCACCACCAACATCCCACTGCAGTCCAGACGGATTGAGGGTGTTCCTTCCCCTCCCTTGCTGTGACAGGCAGTTGACAGCTTGTGTTTTGTTCGCCTTGTTTCGGGGAAAATGTCGTGGAAAATAACCAAAGTTTTTTTGTTTCCCCCCCCGCTCGTTCTCTTACGCATGCAGCAGGATAGTGCTCACCAGAGAGGAGAGGAGAGGAGACACGCGTGATGTGCTCTGAATTACTCAGAGGACTAGTTTATTTAAAAATAAATAAATAAATAAAAAAATCCACGGATCAACCTGCTCCTCTGCCTCTCGCTCTGGGGACTGACTGAGGATGGCTGAAGAAGACGTGACCTGTTGCAGCTGTTCTTGAAGCTCTCACAGTGTTCGGATGGATAAATCGCAGCAAAATGAATCAGTTGCCACAGCTTCGGATTGTTAAATGAGGCGGGATTGATTTACTTTTTGGATACGTGTCCTCTTCGATTACGCAGAGCGCACTCGAAGGAAGGGAATCGACGTGCTTTGCTTAATGTTTTTTAACAGATTTTCGCTCAGATTTTGAAGTTGACGGGGGTGGCGTTTTCGCGACTAAAACAGATGATGGACTAAAACTGGTCCGGATCTCGCCACTCCGCTGCGGTCACACAGAGCGCAGCACCGCGCCCTGCTTTCCAGGAGACTATAACCTCCTTTTCCTGCCTCCTGTCTCACACTGTCCTCCCCATTTAACAGGATGGCCCGCTTTGGAGACGACGTCCCGGGCTTGTTGGTCTCCGGGGATGGAGGGTCCGAGCGCAATAGGAACCGCGATGGAGCGGCCGTGTCCACAGGTGGCATCTCCCCAGCTTTCAAGCAGACCAAAGCGCAGCGTGCCCGCACCATGGCCTTGTACAACCCCATCCCGGTCAGGGAGAACTGCTTCACCGTCAACAGGTCCCTCTTCATCTTCGGCGAGGACAACGTGGTCAGGAAGTACGCCAAGAAAATCATTGAGTGGCCATATCCTTTTCTGCTTCATGGTGCGAGTGAAGCGGGTGGTGTGTGAAGTGTGCAGGAAGTCATGCTGGGGTTGAATTACAGAGGTGGGTAAACTGTGCTCGCTGTGTTTAACTCGTGAAAATGGACCAGAGAATCTCTTTCATCATCCATTTGTGGTCCCCAGTTTGAACATGAATGTCTCATATCTCTCCACAAGTGCGCACAAATACACATGCAACCCTCAAACATCCACATTGTCTCTAGTGTTTGTGCCTGTGCTATACAGAGTGAGGACCATGGACAGCACACAGAGCCAAATATGATTGATTCAACACACACACACACACACACACACACACAGAGAGAGAGAGAGAGAGAGAGAGAGAGAGAGAGAGACTGAGTCTGAGAATTGCATGTTTGATACATTACTTTTTGGTTCATCAACTGATCTACTAATTTAAATACCATACTGCACAGGACATTATTAATCTATAAGAAGGACATGAAGAACACACAAAATCTGCCTTTTTTAAATTTACAATTGAAATGGTCCTCCTTATTTTGTGGAGCGATCATCCAAAAGTGGATGCAATAAGCCGATACATCAGTGTGACTCAGGTTATGACAACAGCTATATCTAGACCAAAACTACTGCAGAGGGGGAGGAGGTGTCAGTGGAAAGTGGATTAGAGGAAACCACAGGAGTTTCTCCTCTGTCTGTCCATGGCTGTGAATCTCTTCTGTCAACGAAAACCTATGAAGCTGTCATTGTCATGTGTCGAACTCAACTAAGGCTGCGTCAAATAATCGATTGGTTGATGACGGAAAATGATTTGCAGCTATTTTTGTTTTAAGATGGTTCTGGTCATTGTTTAAGCAAAACTATCAAACATTCTCTGTGAGGATTTACCTCATTTGACTGTAAACTGTTTATTTTGGAATGTTGATCTGACAAAACTAGACATCTGCAATGCAGAACTCTTATTAAGTATATTTGCCTTATTTTTAGTCAAAAATAGCCTGTTACGCATAATGTAAGTAACATTTTAAAGCGGTAAATGGGTCTTGTTTTAGACAGTTTTCACTTATTCCATTTGCAGCCTTTTTTTTTAATCAGTGAGAAACACCTTGTGTTCATTGTATTTTATTTATTTTTGAAGCAGCATTTTTTCCAGTTCGAAGACATCTCTCCTGTCCTATTTTTATGATTTAATGTTGTGTTCTTGGCTAACTCAACCACTTAACACAACCATTTAAAATGCATCTGCTCCTATCTGCCTGAGTACTTCTATTAAATCAGGTGGAGGCATTATCCAAATGTGTGTTACATAACACTTTTATTAACTCTCAGTAGTACGATTACGTTAATGATTATTTGGCGGCATTATCAAAACTTATGACTCACTCTTCTATTACTGAAAGGGGAGAGACTTTATTATTTCCTCTGCCTGCTGCTGAGGAGGACGACCACACGCAGATGTCCATCGGTGGCGTGTTTGTGTTGCTGCTGCTGTTGTGCGGCTCACCAGGTGTCCGCGCCAGGTGTGGCCTCTCCTCTGCTATTGTTCTTCTCCATTCAGCAGCTTCCTGACTGACTGACTGGCCCACTGCTGATTTAAAAAAAAAAAAAACAGCAAATAGAATCCATTGTTAATCGCTGCGTATTGTTGTTTCCTCTGGGTTTGCCCCTCTGTTGAGGTGATTATAAATAGAAACGGGTTGAATTTCAATCAACAGATGAGGGAAAAGGGTTGAAGCGTGCGTATGTGTTGGTTATCTAATGACAGTTATGTCAGCCGTCCAGTGGTTGGGCCGTTACATTAACCGTACTACAACTGCACTGTATTCTGTGGCTTTATGTCACAAAACTGTGTGTGCTGTAATGACCATGAGGAAACGAGTCAGACTGAATAACCTGCAGGTTAATGTGCTGTTGTGGAGGGAGTGTCTCATTACAGATAATGAGCTCTACTGTATCTGATTAACAGACATTAACAGGAATTATATGTGATGATGTCTGACCGCTGTGTCGTGTGCTATTACAGCCAGTCATCGCTCACTCGGTTATTCTGTATTAGACTGTTTGCTAATATGGTTTTGAAAGGAGTGATGCTCAGCTGAGTGTTGCTGTGTTCTGGTCAATATCCACTGTGGCTGTGATGAGTGGCTCTCTCTAATTACACAGTGTGTGAGAGATGACGGCAGTGTGAAGAGTCATGCAGAGTGAATACAGAAGTAAGAAAACCTATTGTACATACAGTACAGTGATGACACACAAACACACACAGAGGTTTTAATTGTTTTACCTGAGAGGACCCTCATTAATATCGAGCCCCTTTCCTCACTTTAGTAAATGTAGCAGTACCACAGAGTACCCTGCATACAAAATTATACTCAGACCTGCACTGACTTTTTCAGCCACTTGGGGTTTGATGAAAAAAGTTTTGACATATTAAATTGACATATTTTAAGCTCACATGGTGAACCTTTTAGCGAACAGTTGCCTATTTACACACTCAGCAGTGATTTCAGACCACATTGCAAATGTAAGTCCAATCTCCCGTTTTCAGTTTCTACCAGTTCCTGAAAGAAATGTCTGGATCTTCAGCAGCTAAATGCTCTACTGAGTTCACCAGCTAGTCTCTAACTGTGTCATCGCCTCGTGTCAGGGCCATCGGTGAGTGTTACTAGTTGTCAGGCCTTGTTGGCAGCTTTTTGCCGTGATCAACATTGTAGAGCCAGGTGGGGCTGGGGCGGGTGTAGCTCAGGAGGTACGCCGATTGGTCCAGTAATCGGAGCATCGCTGGCTCAAATCTATACCTCCACCCCTGGCTGCATGTCAAAGTATCCTTGAGCAAGATACTGGAACCCAAATTGCTCCTGATGAACAGTTGGCGCATCACATGGCTGCCTCTGCTATCAGTGTATGAATGTGTGTGTGAATATGAGTAGAATGGAAAAGCACTATAGAAATGCAAGTCCATTTACCATCCATTTAACGCAGGTTCTCCTTATTTTTCGCCTCCACCTATTCACTAGGGCCATATGCAACTCTTTATCAGGCATGTTCTTTGATTCGAAGTAGCTATTTTAGAAAGAGTGGTGGTATGGAAAGGTATCTCCTCTCAAACATTCGGCTGTCTTCTGCAGTCTTCACTGTGTGTATAAGTGCAGCTGGGGTCAGCCCTATGTTCCCACATTTCTAGGACATTTTCAAAATTAGGTCTTGTGTTCCTACATTTCCTTAAGGGTTAGGGTTAGGGTTAGGGTTAGGCTAACCCTAACCCTAAGGAAATGTGGGAACATAGGGCCTAATTTTGGAAAAAAATCTTAGAAATGTGGGAACTGTGGGAACATAGGGCTGTGGGAACATAGGCACACTCCCAGTGCAGCTTTGTGGCCACAGGTGACGTGGACCCTTATTGTGTTGAGCAGGTGATGTACAGTGAGTTTTAAAGCTTCCAGCTTTGAGATCGGTGAGTTGTTGTTGTAAAAACAATACGTTTTGATTTTACAAGGAGGTTATATGCTGCTCTAATTCTTGGCCAGTAGCAGCGACTCCCTTCAGTCTAGTTATTAATATGACGTTCCCTGGCTAAGCTGTGCATTTTTCTTCGACCACACAATGGAGAATTGGCTTTAAGGAGCAGTTTGAGAACTCATGCTTTGTACTTTTTTAACCTCAGCCCTTTCCTAAACCTCACATAATCTGAATCTATTTCCAATTCTTTGAGTCCTAATCCTTAAACAGTTCTTTGAAGAAGTGAAAACCACCCTTAAACATCCTCACTCCACAAATCTTCTCACTATCTTTGTCTAAAATGCATATTGGTCCTCACAGAAATTGCTATACAGGAGCACACACACACACACACACATACACATACACATACACGCACACAATCTCCGCAGGACATCTCGTAAAAGGTCAGCCTTGTGTTTGGAGCACAACTTGCCACTGTCACCTCACCGTAAGACCTTTTTTTCTCGAGTGCTCAATTAACGGCAGATGATCAATTCAGGAATCATTCAGAGGTCTGAGAGGCATGGAGGGCTTTGTGTTGGCTCATTTCTTTGAGTTCATATTCTCTCTTTTAGCCCACAGGAGTAAGCGGTAGTGTGTGTGAGTCTACAGTAGCTGCCTGAGGTCTCAGTTGATGGAAGGCTGATGGAGCCCTGGCAGGGAAGAGGCAGGGCTAATTAAGCAGGCAGGCTGAGCGTAGTGCGGCAGGCCTGGTGAGGACCGGCAGCTGCTCCCTCTGACTGATCCCCACTGGGACCCCCCGCAGTGGGAAGTTTCCCATTGAGAAGGTACACCTCTAAATAATAGATTGATTGGTTTAATAGAGTTTGTTTCATCAGGGCACACAGCAATAACCACACGCCTGATGCTTTTTTAAGCATGCAACAATAAGACAGGTTCTTTAGATATTGGACAGGAAATGTCACAGATTATGTTTTCTTACCTCGTTCTCTCTCAGAGGTGTAACCAGGACTTAAAATTCACAAATGGTAATTTCATTAAGGAGCATATAAGGTCATAAATTCTTTGTGTATAGCTCTGGGGTCAGCTTATACTTGAGGACCATCATTAATTTCCCGCTTAACTACATTGCATCCTTGCGTGGAAAACCGAAATGGAAAATTAGAAGGGAAATGACCCTGGTGTCCCCTTGTGCAGTTATGGTCTTATCCTCATTTATTCTCCATTTGTGCTTGCTTTTTTTAACTTCTTAAATGAGAGCACATTTTCAGATCGAATCTGAAAGAAAACTACACAAGTAATTGTGGATGTAACTTTTGATAATTATGTCACAGAAAGTTGATACAACCAACTTTCATAAACATCACAATCACATGAGGCATGTTCCAGGCTCCTCCTCCAGTTTCCTCGGGGCCTCTGGTATTATGACTGTATATCCACCGGCCCTCTATATCTCCTGACAGAGGTGTATATAAGTGCAGCCTGTGGCTCTCAGTTGACAGGGTTTACTCACAGGGCTGACTGAACTATGGCCGCATTTATCCTCAGGATTGATTGGCTGGCTCAAGCAGGCCGCTGAGGTGTGGAGGTGATGTGGAATTAAAGGAATATGGAACTGTATTTGGTGCAGCAGACTGTTCAGTTGACAACATCATTTATTTTGTGCATATTTAATGAATCGTCAAAGTCTCGATTCTTTAATGAAGTTGTTGTGTATCAGTTTCTTGATTTGACTCCACATGGAGATTAAACTCCTGGCTTTGCTCCGTGTTTGTGTATTTAACGCCGCTCTTTGCCTTTGACACACGTTCACTCACACACACACACACACACACACACACACACACACACACACACACACACACACACACACACACACACAGCTGATGGAAGAGAAGGTGACAGCTGAGAAGAAGAGAAATCAAGTTGAGAAGCATGTGAAAAGGAGAAAAGAGAAGTGGGAACCCAAAATACAACTTGTCCTTTTACCTTGATACTGTCATCACTGTCTGAGCAGATGGACAGACAGTACATCAGCTACAAATCAGCTAAAAATATTGTGCCCTAGGAAAATGTGTGTAAAAATGCCAGTTTTTTTAAAACTCATTATGAATAATGAGGAGCTGCCAAAACACATGTAACAGGACCAAAACAAAACACCTCTGTTTAAACCCTCTTTCACATTCTGTGTGATCACTCAAACATCCCTTCACTCACAGGCTAATGCACATAGGTGATTACATGGTTACCAAAAGATTTGCGTATATATGCATCACTTATACAGATCACTGATGAGACAGTTTCTTTAAATCTGATGCGAAGATTGATTTAAGGGTTGTGTTACTTTTGAATTCCTGCTGAAATCTCATCCCAGATTGTTGAGAAACAAACACGTACCAGACCAATCATTACAATGAATGGATGAACATGTTTGGTACAAATTTGCTGTCTCGGAACTGATACCACCTGCTGTCCATGATATAACCTGGTGGGCCTTTTTTTTATGTTACGAATGTAATGTTGCTAAACGGGAGCAAGCTGGAGTAAACCCATTTTAACCCAGGTAGACAAGAAACTCCATACTGCAAAGATCGAGGCTGGGAATCCAACCCTGACCATCACTGTTCAGTTTGCAGAATTGAACCAGACATGTGTCTAGTGTGGGCCAGATCTGAGTTGCAGCAATTTTGCCATCTGAGATGGTTGTTTCCTCTTGTTTTGTAAAAGTGGCGCAGTGGTCAGCACTGTTGCCTCACAGCAAGAAGGCTCCTGAGTTTGAATCCTTCTGGAGCAGGGCTTTTCTGTGCAAAGTTTACATGTTCTCCCCGTTTCCTTGTGCTGTAGATTGTATGATACATGACATGAATAACTGAAAAAGAACCCCGCCAGAGAGCACTTGGAAGGGAATTGAAGCCTCTATTTCCAGGAGATCCTTGTCTGCTTGATTAGTCTCAGACCAGCCCAAACAAACCGAACCAAATGGGCAAACGTACCGAAGTTTGAACTGAACCCAGAAGAGAATTACCAACAAACTAAGGATTCATCTTGTAAGAGACCGACAGAAAAACCATGGGGTCATCAAGTTAAAAGGGATCATCATCCTGAATGTGCTCTGGATAGC
>OMLP01044695.1:0-10454 GCA_900302685.1 Spondyliosoma cantharus
CCCTGCGCTATTGTCTGCTGACGGTGATGGAGGAGTTGCAGCGCCGCCGGCGGCGGCAGGCTTCATCTTCTGCAACCAAACTCCAAAACTAAGGCTCGAATTTGCGGTTGTTTATCACGAGTGCACATGGAAATAGCTGTAAATTAAATCCCAAGTGTCTTTAAATGCAACTATATGACTCTGTTTTGAACCAGGAGGAAGTTTGGAGACGCCTCCGCTGAGCCACTAGATGCCGCTTTTCTCATCCCCTCACGCTGACCCACAGAAACAACTTTAACAAGAGGCCTACTTGTTTTTTTTGTGTGTGTCCGGAACCATTCAGAGATGGACCGCAGCCTCCGGCACAGACAAGCCACGGACGGACTAAACTTCTGTAAAAAAAACAAACAGTCCAAATGTAATGCGTTTTTCCACACAGAGACTCCTGACTTCTCCCCGCAGAGCTGTGACCGCTGACACCACAGGCCCGCACACACACCAGGGCACCACCAGCCACTGCAGGGGCCACTGACCAGATGACGTAAGGGTGTACGTCAAACCCGGAAGCGAGCAGCTACCTCTCTTTCCTCCTCTCTCTCTCTCGAATTCAAATGAGTTTTTTTTTTTTTTCTTTTTTATTGGCACGTTAGCTACTGCTGCCAAAGCCATTTTGCACAAGGTTTACAAGGTCAGAATAAAACTTAATAATGGGCAGAATGTTAAGACCGTAGTATCTTTGTAAACTTCAATTTAAACTGCAGGAATGCACACTTCACTACATTTTAAATTACAGTTTACTTTCTAAGGCAGGGCCGGACTAACCTCTCAGGAGAAGCCAGGGCAAAACCCACATTTCCACCCGGAGACTAAAAGAACCCCGATACAACGTTGGATTGTGTTTGATACTGATCAGGTGTCCAAATTCTCATGAAACGGTGAGAGGAGTGCTAATCGCTTCCAGCATAATTGTGTGTTTTGTACAAAAACAGGTGGCAAAGGTCAAGAACGTTGCATAAAATCTTCCTATGAAAGGTGCTCAGCGGCCATCCTCACCTGTTCAGAATCCCTTTATGGTCAAGTTTCCGGGGGAATGTGTGGTTCGGATGAGGAGGAGGTTTTGAAAGAAAAGGGCGATACTGAGTAGTTTTAAATAATGTTTTCTTTTTGGATTAAATATATTGATGTTTTAAGCTAAAGAAGTTTTCCATCAGATAATGGATATAGTACTGATATAAGCTAATCATTAGTTAATTGATTGGCTAATTGTCATCTCCTGCAGTAGGAGGAGCTTTTGCTTCTATAAGCAGGAGGTGGGCGTGGCCTGGAGGCTCAGGTAATGCAGGTGAACAGGCTACTTAAATGAGGCATAGCCTGGTCAAGAGTTTTTCCTCATTGTTCCTTTTGGTTTTAATCTTTTGTCCATTTGAAAGTTTTCCATTTCATTTAATTCATTTCTTCAGTTGTTTTGTGTTTGTTCCATCAGTTCGGGCCGAGCTAATCGCCACTGTAAATATTTTCTTCCACTGCTTCCACCGCTTAAAAGTAAAAATAAAAGAAACTGCTGAACAGTTCAAGAGCCTCATTGTTGCCTCAAACACTCGCATTACAACAATTTAAACACAAATGTACTGTAACTAAACCCAGGGCCAGCAGAGGGGGCTCTGCACACACCAAACCCAGCCGGCACAAGCTCTGACAGCAATCTGTCCCACACAGACGGAGAGGCAGTAAAACGCTGACTGTTTCCACTCTGTTAGGCTCGAATGAGCTCCTTAGTCATTTAATTGCTAATGAGATGAGTGACTGGCAGGTCAGGTTTGCAGAGGTTTAACCCCTGTAAACTGACCCTTCCCCCCGTTCCACAGAAGCCTGGGTGGGTCAGTCGGCTGTCAGCCAGCTTGTGAAATGTATCTGCAGCGCGTTTTTAAAGGCAGGGTAACAAGTTTGGGAGCCATTAACTTGTTAGTTGCACAGGAATGCATCAACTTCTACGGCGCAGTGCGCTTGCAGTCGGCCTGTAGCTGATGTCGCCCACCAGTAAGTTCCATAGTATGTGTGCATACAGGTATGTGTGCTGTATGCACATTCCTGCAGCAGCAGGGATGCAGGTTATTATAGTGACCTGTGCTAAATGCCTTTGATAGAAAAGCCTTGGCCCTTCTGCAATCCTCTTAGTCCCTGGCTTAGATCCCTCTGTGTCCCCATGGAGGACATACGCCTCGTCTCATCCAGTCTATCATTCACATCTAGGCCCTTAGACCTCCTTCCACCTCCACCCCGATGCCATGGGTGCAAAAAGACAGGTGGTGGTGCGTCAGGATAAGATGGAAGATTGCAAAGAACGGAGGGAGGAGGATGTGGTAAAAGTGTCAGGAATAGCAGGATGGGTCTGATCTGAGGCCTTTGCACTACAGAGCTTAAGATAAAGGATGGATGATTTAACAGATGCATTAGTGAATTCACAATGTGGTGAAAGAGCAAACGAATGAAGAAATGGGTGGCAAGTATGCAAAAAAATCAACTACGTGTTGTTTAATGTAAAAGTAACAACAATGCATTCTCCATCAGTTAGGGCCTGCACATGTAGGTCTTTTTTGCTCTGCATGTCACATCTTGCATTGTCAATCAACACTACATCAAAACTAATGTAAATAGCCGGTTCGAGAGTTTGAGCAGGGCCCTGATGGAAGATTAGTAAAGGCTTCTCTTCCAGTGACCTGCTTTCCTAGGTAACTCACGGAGTGACGTGGAAATAAGCTCTTTTGGAGCTAAAGCCAATTTAACCCCAAAGATTAGGACAGATCTGTCTGGACAGGCCAAAGACACACAACCTTCCTTGGCCTCTCACATACAAGAGCCCTTTTCCATCCTGCAGATCCTGGATGGAGGATGGAGACAAAGAGAGATAAGGAAGGAGAGGGACGAGGAGAAGAGATCTGAAGGTGGGGGATGGGAAGCTCCGGTGACATTTTGATCCAATGTACCACAGCGCTTTAAGCAGCTGGTTTAAAAGTTAATTTTCCAAGTGCATGGCTTGTGCATGTTGATGCTAACACAAAGACACACAAACATAAACTATGGGGTGCTGACATTGTCTTTATTTCAGTTATATGTGCAGCCCGAAGCTGTGTCGTTTATTGATTCTTCATAAGACAATGAAATAACCATTTGTTTTCTTCAAAATAAAAAAGAAGCTCTTGTCAGGTTTCCCTTCAGTCCTACATGGCAGTGAGACAGTACTGAGCTGAAATTCAATCTCTTAGTCTTGCACCTCGGCTACATCGCACAGCAAAAAGAAATAAATCATGAGGACCCACAAAAAGAAAATCATAACAAAGATACCCACAAATTTGCATAAAGACTAAAATAAAACTACAGTCCCCTCCCAAAGTGTTTTAGGGGTTTTAATTCACAATGAACACAAAGAGAATGTCTGCAAGTGCAAAAAGCACAGTTACGTCAGATTGAGACAAGCAGAGAAATGTTAAGTCCATGACATGTTGGATTGGTAGATAGTGTGAATAATTAAAAAGTAGTTCAATACAATAGATGGCAGTCGTGAGATATGTAACCCTTTTCTTTTGTTTGCTAACTTTGCTCAACTCTAAGTATTCGTAAATCAAGAATCCCCCCCGAACCAAGAAAATAAACCTTTGGTATAAACTTCTGCATGTTCTTTTCTCGGTAATAGTTAAATTAATTAAAACTCTTTTAGAGCACTAGAAAATAAATTAGCATATTAAAGACTATTCAAGCTTTCAGTTAAAACAATACTGGAATCCAGAGTACAAAAGTTGGAGGTGAAGTTTGGTTGATAAGTTAATGGATGCTGAGCAGTTTGTAGGTCCATTTTAAATAGTTTGGTCCTACTACGGTCCAAACACACAGTTGGACAGACGAGCGTGGAGCCTACGTGGTCAGCATTTTGCTTTTTCTTGATTAAAAAAAAAACAAAAAAAAAAAAACACTGCTATGGAAGACAACCAACACAACCTCTCAAATCCAGAAACCCTTACAGACACATCCACAAACACACACACTGCTACTTTTCCACCTTTCCAAGTTGGTCACAAATCACATCCTTCTACAATATTTGCAGGAATAATGAAGCCGGTCTGGTTTGAACTTCTCTGTTTATCCCTTCCCTCCCCTCCCTCCATCTCTGGCCCTTTTTAAAACAACTGTCCTCTCTCTGTTAATCGTCGAGCACGCCCTCTTCCTTCTTTACTCCCTTTTCGCTCTTCCTTTCTTTTGCCTCTTCCCGTTCTCCTCCACCTCCTCGGCTTTGCTGTGACCGTTAGTTACCGCGGAGGTGCCGTTGGTGACGGGCTTGCCTCCCTTCTGCGTGGACGAAGGTTTGCCTCGGTAAGCGTGGTAGTAGAAGTTGGCGAAGAGGATGATGAAGGTGACAGCGTAGCCGATCAGAGCCCACTGCATCCAGGCGGGGAATGGGCAGCCTGTGTAGAGGGAGTGGCCGGCGTGGCCGATGGTCACGTGGAACTGGATCTGGAGATGGAAGCACAAAAAATAATTAACCAAGGGGCTTGGCAATATATCAATTTATTTATATATCATTAGCGTGATATTAAACAATACATCATGTTAGATTTTGGATGACATTATATCCTGATATGACATACTTGTTGTCTTTTCCTGGTTTTAAAGGCTGCATTTCAGTAAAGGTCTTCACCAGCTCAGTTATTATCAGATTACTGATTATTAATGATCCAAACAATAAAGGCGACATATTGTGCAACAGCGCTCTTTAAGACCTCACCAGAATACTCAGTCTGCTATGATTGGTCAGCTCACACATGCCTGACCCAAAACTACCAACAACAACAACAACAACAACAACAACAACAACAACAGGGCAGCAGTACTAAATCAGTTCTTAAGAGCCAAACTAGCTGCTAGGCATAAATTGTGTGACACGGTGATGCAGTGTGATGTCACAAAGTCACAGAATTGAAGGCGGGACTATTGACGAGAAGTCCAGGAGCAGTGTTTGTCTGTGGGAGAGAGTAGCTTCTGTCGGCACAGACTTTGGATGTTTAACTTCCACAAACTTTAACACTAATATCACGACACAATATTGTCGCAATATCAATATTTGAGGTATTTGGTCAAAAACATCATGACATTTGATTTTGCTGCCTAGTCCTAGCATATATTTAGTGCCTTTGGGGACATTTAAAAGTATTTAGAGATGTATTGTCTTTTGCGATATAGCCTACAAATATCACAATATTATTTAGGCCAAATCACCCCACAGCTTTGAACAAAGCAAAAGCACAATTAATTGCCACATGTGTTGATGTAACTATGTAATGATCTATCACAGAAGAAGATAAAAATCAGTGCAAATAGTCACATATGTTTACAGACTCTGAATAACTAAACCCACTAAACAGTCAAATCAGTCTTTATAAAATTGTTATTTTAAGGAGGATATTTCACCAAATCTTTTAAAATCTGCTCAATTCTGTATACTTTAGTCTGTAGATACACAAGCCTGTAATTTTCCCTGAGCACACATGCACATAAAAACACAGCCCTAAACTGATACCCACCATCTGGATAATGGTGAGGTATTTCTTCCACCAGAGGTACTTCTGCATCTGAGGTCCCAGGGCTGCCAGGCCGTAGTATCCGTACATGAGCACGTGGATGGAAGAGTTGATGGTTGCACCAAAAAATGCTGTGGAAAGATTAAAGGGAAATTTAGATTAGTATCAGATGCGATGGTGGTCCTGTTATTCATAAATGGATCGCATGCAACTCAGTGCTTGATGCATCAGATAAATCTGATGAATTCAACAGCTGAATATCATTTAAAGAAATTAAGATCCTTTCACTCACACTGTCCACCGGGGACCCATTTGATGCCGATCCACCAGAGGATGAACATGGTGCAGTGATGATAGACGTGGAGGAAGCTGACCTGGTTGAACTTCTTCCTGAGGATGAAAAAGACTGTGTCCAGGAACTCCACGCCTTTGGAGATGTAGTACCACCAGAGAGCAGATGCTATCTGAAGACACAAAACAAGGGTGGAGTGAATTAATGGAGCTCACTGCAGTGGATCTGAGACACTGACACCACTGTATGGGATAGCATCTTTGATAGATTAGAGCTTCAGATTGTAAATTTAATCTGCATGCACACTTGTAAAACTCGATACAGTCCCTCAAGGTCCTTGTTAATAAGCCCTTCACAGCCTCAGCCTCCAGTTACGCGTGACAGTGAGTAAAAAAATATTCGCTAGCAGTTTTTATTTGTTGACGAGGTCTAACAGAAATGAACAAAATACTGAAATACAAAACCAAATCAAGGTTTAAAAAGAGTCATAATATATTGTAGGATCAACGTATGAGAAACAACCGGTCACCAAGATCTAATGGGAAAATTGTGTATGATATACAGCACATTTCCCCTAATTAATGGTGCTGTTTCTAAGTGTAATTGGGAATATATTATACATATAAGACACCTCGCCTGGAATCAATATTTCAGCTGTACACATCAGACAGGATAGGATAACGATTGATTCCTCTGGAGAAATTTAATGATCATATTTTCATGCAAATAGACTTGGAAACCAAATACATTGCAGATGTATTCCTTATTAGAAGTCCCATTTTCCAACATCTACTGGCCATAAATCACTCGGTGTGTGTGTTCTCCTCTTTAACTCTTCATTCCTACCAGCCTGACACACACATGCACAGAGTACACATGGTCGCTCTCTAAGCCACGGTGGCGTGGCATCCTGCCATCATGAAAGAGCGAGGCTGGAAGGTGGAGATGGGGGTGGAGAGTCGTGGTGGTGAGACCAATTACTCCCGCCTATCTGAGTGCAGACCACACCCTGCACTGTCCTGAAATCACAAGTATCACGGCTAACTCTGGTCTCGCCCTGTTTCTTTCCTTCTTAAACCCAAACAAAACTAAATGCTGGGGATGCTACCTTTGTGAATCTGTGCACAGACACGGGAAGTGTGTAGACGTGTTATGTGATGTGCGTGTGTTGGAGGGAGCTTACCCTGACTTCGTTGACATCGTTGGAGTACTTGACAGGTTGACAGAGGTAGCTGTACCCGGCTGCTCTAGAGGCTAGTAGGAGCTGATGAGAGGAAAGAAACCAAACAGTGTCAGAAAGAGGCTGAGAGGAAAACGGTTGACATTTCCTGTCGTGATCCCTTTTGAAACGCTCTCTTTCCACAAAGGAGGGTGCAGACAAGTTTTTTCTTCTAAAATATCCAATTTCCTTTTTAGGAAGCGGTGTGTTTTGCCAACAAGTGTTGAGTTTCCTGTAAAATCCGTGGATTATTTGAAACATCTGACGGCTATTAGGCATTTCAGGGATCGGAGATCATTGCGACAGTACAACCCATCTGCAGCAACTTAGTTTTCATTGGGTGGATGAATCACAAAGCATTTCAACATTATTTGCTCTAAAGGAAGTAATGAGAGGCATTACCACTTGTTAGTTGCTTCATTGAGATACTATGTAGACTAGACTTAGTGTTCAGCCATTTAAATGTCATATTAAAGTGGTACAACTGTGAGGTTTTCTCGTCTCTTCATATGGAGTAGTAAGGTTTGTCTCAGTGGTCAGTATCACTGGCGTCTCTACACCTTCTTTATTGTCTTTTCTTTAAAATAAAACCTGTGCCTCATACAACATGCGACAAGTATAATTCAACTTGCAAAATATTTGGCAAAGTGAAAACAAGCGATAGGTCATCAGAAGAAGCTATTAGGACCTCACTACATATTTGAAACATGATCCCTTTAACATCCTGACACAAAACAGGGCTTTATTCATGCTCTAACACTCGAGCAAGGCACAGCCTTTACCTCTTTGGCGATGTAGAAATTGAGGACCACCATGCTGAAGTTGTAGACTATGAGGGTCTTCCTGAGCGTATAGGGCTGGCGGTCCTGCATGTATCGTGGCCCCGCCCACAGGAAGAGCAGGTACAGGCAGCTGATGGCCAGAGTGGGGAGGGGAGATGACATCATGGGCCATTTCTCCACCCTCTTGTCTGGAGGAAAAAGGGTTTGTTTCAATGCGGGGAGAACATCAGGTATAGTCGTGAAGCAAGTCCACTGCTCTAGCATTGCACTGCTTTTATACTGTTGGGCACATTATGGACAGTTTAAAAACTAATGATCAAAATGGACTGGACCAGTGGACTGCTATTCAAAACCTGGTGCCTACATGACGCAGCTTATCCACTGAGTAACATCAGTGGAGGCAATTTATCAGATTACATGCAGTTCCTTCTGGAGCCACAAAAGGCTTTGTACCACTTCTTTCACATATGCAGTCGTACTCCCCAAGACCTGTAAGGACTCTTTAATGTGTAGAACTGGCGGAGTTACCTTTTAAAGAACAAGTTCAAGTCAAAATCTAGTGCTTTTATAAGACAGTAATGCATTTTTTTGTTTCAGTTGTCATCATTCTTATTGGTAATGACAACAATTTACTTATCTGCCTTACTGTAAAAACACAGGAACGGTGCACATAACGTCACTACATGAGTAAAAACCATGTCCTCAGTTTGACTATATTGTCTAAACTACATATTTGGAGGTGAAAACTGCACTTTCATATGGTTACATGTGGCTGCTTCCTGGTTCACCTTTGACCTAGTTACACAATTTTCCAATGCAATAAATATATATCATGCTGACCATATTAAGCCGACTGTTGTTGACACCTCTGGAAAGATAACATGGCAAAACTGGGGACTTCCTTTCTTTGCTGTGCGCTCCCCTATCTCTAAAACTAAACTGGTGACTAAAACGTATCATAACCCACAAGATGAACCTCATAATTTGTGTAAAGCTGGTAACAAACACAAGTTATTCATTTTTCACATTAATCATGTGTATGAAGTGGCACACTGCTCTTCTGCGATGTAGAAACAAGTGAATGTGAAGATCTTACCTGCTATAGTAAGGCTCCATTTGTAAAATTCTACAGTGTCATTCACAAAATGTGTTACAACCTCCATGGCTCTGCCTTTGGTCTCGATTATACTGTGGCACAGAGGGAGAGGGAGAGAGAAGGAGAAGGTTCAAGTCAGCGACAGCCACCCAAATTAAATTACAGGCCATACGTATCATATGTATCCCATCAGTGTAACTAGTAAGCACGAGGAGCTGGCTGACGTGATCATTTTATACGTGTCAGCCTTTTAAACTGCCGAAACACATCTCTGCCACGATTAGCTTGAATTTGTTGATGCGCATGTATTCATCAAGCCAAGGAGAACACTTTCCACCATCCTCCTCAACTGACTCCTCAGGGTGTAATATGTGAGAAACGAGAGCCTTTTAGGCCGGGGTTTGAATTCTGCTGTGTCATATGAATTATTCAGCGTATTATAAATGCATGTTTGCAAGTTTATCCATTGTACTCTTTTCAGCACGGCTGTATTCACCCTAAAATACCACGTTAGACCTCTTTTGTCTTGGTAACATTATCCTCCTCGAGATGCTAATGCGCTTTCCATTGATTCACGTGATTGCCGCTCACAACAGTTTGATATAATTGTAGGAAATAGGAGAGAGAGTACTGAGTAATTCTCCTGTATCTGTTCCTGACAGTACTGATGATTATTTATCAGAAATCTCATTGTGGCACCAAAAGACATCCCCACAATATTGCAGCAATATCAATATTATTCGATTTTCTTGCCAGGCCCTAGCATTTATGAAGTGTCTTTTGAGGAGCTTTCAAAACACAGAGTACTGTATTAAAGTACAATTTTGAGGTACTTGTACTTTACTTGAGTGTTTCGATTTTCTTCTACTTTATACTTCAGATCCACAACATCTTGTATGCAAATATTGTACTTTTCACTCCTCTACTTGTATCTGATAACTTTAGTTACTTTGCATTATTTTTAGTTATTTGATGAGCAAGAAACCCGCTCAATATCAGCTCCAATAATCAGTGGACTCATAGCCTTCCAACATACATGCAAATATACGTATTGTTTAAGTTTACTAGTATTTTTGATGCTTAAGTACATTTAACGTCAGATATCTAACTACTTTTACTCAAGTTCTATTCATATAGGTGACTTTCACTGTTACTAAACTAATAATTCAACATGAAATCATTACTTTTACTCCAGTATGACAGCAGTTTGACAGTAAATCATGACATGTGCACATCATTACCATTAATTAAGCAGCATTACATAACACACACTTCTCATCCACCTGACAGCAGGTGTCTCTATATTAATCTATAATTAATCCGATGTGTCACATCAGCTGCCCTATAAATAATGAATTGCTCTGTACACAGTGACTGACAGCTGTCCACCAATGAGTGCTCGCTGACAGCACAGTGTTGGGAGTGTTTTCGCAGCAGTGTTTTTGCACATGGGTGTGAGGCACCACATGGTCTGCAGAATGGACTCCATGCGGTCACAGAGCCTCCGACGGGGGGG
>OMLP01044695.1:10474-42253 GCA_900302685.1 Spondyliosoma cantharus
GGGGGGGGGGGGGGGGTTTACTTTGGTGGCAGTGGGCCGGCGGAGGGAAATGAGATAGAGAGGGTTAACCGGGTTTGTGCGCACACACAAAAAGGCAGGGGCGCATGTGTCAGCAGGTTTCGCTCGGACCGCTCAAGAGGCTTAAATTCAATTGATCAACGAGCTTAGATGTAGGCCTAAGTACAAATGCCCAACGACCCACAAACCTGTTTGATGGTTATCTGCCCATATATGCGCCTATGGCAACACTACAAAAAAAAAAAAGCCCTGATCATGAAGAAATATGGAGCATAAACACTCACAGAAACAACACTGTCATTTGCAATGATGACACAACATTAAAAAAAACAACTTACAGATAGCTGAATGTGTTTTAAAGTCATTTAATAGCCAATAAAATCATGTGCACGTTTAATTTGAGCTCAATTCAAATGTGTGGTTCGTCCCATGGCTTAACAGGTGGCTGGCTGATGGCTGCTAACGACCGAATGGACGAGAACAAGATTAGCAACAATGCTATATTTAAAAAAAAAAAAAACATACACACAGGAAAAAAAAACAAAACATGAAAAGTGTCTGACACGAGCCGCGCAGTAATAATTGATATGTCGTGGACAAAGGGCTGGGCTCTTAGTCAGCCTCTCGTCTTAATTACGCCCTAAAATAAGACTGAAAGCCGGGAGTTAGCCGTTTTTTTAAAAAGGCAAACGCCATAAAAAAAAACGTTTCGAACGCTCGGAGCTGAATTACAACGGCACAGCACGCGCACAAGACGTTAAAAAAAAAAAACCCATACTCACGTCCTCGATATTTAAGAGCGTGTAATGACATCCGGTGCAATTTGATGCCCAACTCCTCTCAGTCACCGCTCCGCTCCTCTTCTCCTTCTTCTCCTCCCTTCTTCCCTTCTCCTGCCGTCACCGCTAATCAAGTTTCTACACCGCACCAGCTACAGTTCGACATTAAACTGCAATTTGGCAAGAAACTGGACAAGGCAAGTGAAAATCTATGACTAAGATAGGCCAATTATGCATTCAGTCCGCTCAGCCGCATCATCTTCTTGCAATCTCCTAGACACCGAGGGAAGCCAGATGCCACTGCGCATGCGGGGAATTTCACTCCCCGTGTCTCTCGCGTGTGAGGGTGGGCAAGCGGCAGACGTTGGCAGATAATGGCCGCCAGGTCCCTGTGACAAAGACTTTCTTCTGTTCTTCCTCGGTATTTATCACTACTGTTTAACTACACAGCTAATTAACCAACCTGTCAACCAACACACTGTCAGCTTATTCACTAACTAAATTCCACTTTTGCAGAGAGTAACACGCACTTCACGGTTGTTTATGTGTGCTACAAAGCTAGCTAAGCATATGTGTCCACATTCTATAACAATAGCCAATCTTCTTCCTTTTTCTTTGGCCGGTATCTGGTGATGGATGTCATACGCTCTCATCTCTTCTCGGTTTCTTCCACTAGATGGAGCTGTCAAGCTATCTTCTTCAGCTCACCTGGCCTCCTGACACCGACAGGGCCTCAGGAGGGATTTGGTTTCTCTGAAGGAGGCCTGACTCTGTTGCAGTAAGTCAATGGAGTTCCTTCTTTTTGCTGTAGTCTGCCCCAACTTCTGTCATTGAGTTTAAACTGCAGTACATCACTGGCAGAGTTTATTAAGTTAGACTGCCAAACCTCAGTGAAATTTAGCTCTGACTAGCCATCTTGAAGTGCCTCATCCAAACTACATCCAGGGTGAATGGCACAAAGGTTTCACCATGCCGTGTACCGTGCCATCCTTGAGCGCCTGGATTATTCAGAAAGACGCCATTGCTCTGTCTTTCCCTAGTGTCATATTTGGCCTTGTTCATACTTGGACTTTCCACGGGTGATGGCAACAGATCCAACTGAACTGCCGACTTGGATGAAAGACTAAAGAGCTGCTAGAATCCAAAACAGCTAAAGAAATTGGAGTGTATCTGCGTGGAGGAAAAGAGTTGGTCCCCACACGACTATGCGCTGGTGATTCAGATGAGTACACGCTTGCCATTTCCCCACAAATCAGAGACGAAAATCTGTCTACTGAATCCTGCTAAGAACAAAAGCGTTTGCATGAACCCAAATCACATAAATATAGTGTTTCAGAATAGATTTGCAAAAAGAGCACGAATGAGCGCAGCCTTTACTTTTGGCTGGAGCTCCATTAAACATCTTAGCGTATTGACATTTGTGGTTTAGCAGCGGATTCACATGATATCATGCATCAAAGAATTGTAATTATCCATCATCAATTTGGCATGCTTGATAAAATATGCAAATTCAATGGCAAATGCTCAATGCACACCGCAATGAATGCAGTAAATAAGCTGTTTCGACTGGCACAATTTATTCCAGATTCGCCTTGATGGTTCAGTTCATGACTGCAATTGCACTGTAATTATGGTACTTGCAGCTATTTGCTCAGAAAACAGAAAACCCTTCATTTCTAAAATTGACAATCCAAGGAGCGTCCTCCCCCTACTTTGTTTTGGAGAAGAGTTTTGGTGTTGGAGAAGCACATTTGAAGGGCTCAGTTGTGAAAACTGATATCTCCTTTTTTATTTATTGCACTCAATGGAGAATCAATCAAGCTGGTGTTGAAAATGTGCCTAAATCTTTTTCTTATTGTCTTAATTCCTAAATCATGCTCTGCACTCCAGGGAATTCATGTGTTCATTCACTCTTCATTTATACCCGAGAGATCATTGAGGGGTGGCCCTCATTAAAGGGGCACTATGTAGTTTTGGAAAATAAATTAAAACTCAGAATTTTAATATTTACAATATAAAAGGTAGGTAATAATGCAAACTTTATTTATTTAAATTTTTGTCTATAACTGAATAAACAAACTGTTCTCGGGAGAAAAAAAACAGTGAACACTATTTGAAGCTAGAAAGGTGGCAGGGTCCGCCAACTATAAACAAAGATAAACAGTCAGTATGAAATTGTGTTGTGCTTTAAGATAGTTTATTTAGTTGGTTTAGGCATACAGAAATCAGTCAATGAAGAGCTTCCTCTTCTGGTTAAAATTCCTTCCCCCAAACAACATACCTTTAACAATGACATCGAATCAATTACAATACAAAGAAAAGCAGCAAAACAGCAAAGGGATCTAAAAAAGATAAGGGAATCCTACAATTAGCTGATAATAAGCCATCAACAACATTATGATTATGGAAGATAAATACTAGGTAAATTAAATGTGAAATACAGATGTTTTGTTATGTTAAACAATTACAAGTAGAGGTTGGGAGGTGTCAGAAAAAAGATCTAAAATGGCCGAAAGGTATGCGTGTATAGATATTAACGTGGTGCTGTGTTTTGTTCCATGAGTCAGGTGCACTATCAGTCAAAGTGGTGTTGGTGTTTTCATTTTAAGAGCGCTGTTTTTGCAAATGAACTGACTTGATTTGTCATTCAGTTTGTCTCAAAGAAGCACTTCTTGTAGGTTAATAGGTTTTTACAAAATAGAAATAAATAAGTTCTTCACAAAAAGCAAGATGGGTCCGCGTTATTGAATTAAGTTGACAAAGGGACTGGAAATTGTTTAGGCCTACAGATGTAGATATTGCGTATTGATTGCCACCTACAGGCCAACTACAGCCTGTATGCTCAGGACCTGCAGGCCACAAAAGTGAACATTCTGTGGGTCTACATTTCCAGCTTAGACTGCTGCTGGTATCACTTTCCCATTTATTAGGTGGTGCAAGTTGGCACGAATGGCTTGAACAGAATTTTAAAAATAGGTAGAACTTAACTCCAGCTTTTGTTTGTTTTTTTTGCCAAATTCACCTGCCTGCCTGTCTGCCTGCACACTGCTAGTCTCACCTCCCTCGCACGCAGACACGTTCATATCTGTGTGGTCCTTTGTACCAATTTAGTTTGCCGCATTCAGAGTGTGGTGAATGCAGAATTTGAAGGAGGCACGTTGGCGGTCCTATAATCACAAATGTCACGACTACCGGTCTGAAGCTCCAACAACCACATCAGGGCAACCTGGAAGATTGGTTTGCCTGCAGACTGCCACTTGAATAAATACACTTAATATTAGACGAGCCCTGAATAGTGCACTAACAACTCTTGGCTGTCTTACAGTAAGGCAGAGTGTCTGTGTGAAGTGGTTTGAGTCATGTGGCATCAGGAAAGTGAGTCCCATTGAGCTGCGGTCGCTCAGATTTCGAGTGTCTACAAATTCTACATAAAGAGAATATTTTGAGATTAATGTGGTTATTATGAAACGAAAGTCAGATAATTAAGTAAAGATATATTAGATAAATGCGGCGTTGTGCGGTAACGGAAATTCTTGCATTTCTTCTGAGTCCAACTATAATAATGAAAAATAGTTTTGAAGATTATGTGGCAGTTTTTGGTTAAAGACGTGTGGAGAAGCTTGGAAATCTAAAATCAGATATTCAAGTTGATGAAAATCAAAAAGAAGATGAAGGAGACATTGATTGTTATTAAGGGCATCGAGTATTTTACCACAATAAAAGCACCGAACAGTCCGGAGCCAAGCATGTATTCCTTTAACATTGATGTATGACCTAAAGGAACATTGGCATCATTAAACTGAATGTACCGTAGTATTTATCGTATTATTATTATTATTACCTAATAAAACTGGTAAAGGCTTATAAGGGCTTCATGACTTTTTAATATTATCATTAGGGAAGCATGTTGTACTACCACAGAAGTTTGAGTCTCATCTCAGAAGGCACCAGTAACATTACTGACCTTATAAAATGCCGGTTAAAACAAATGCTTCGTCGAGTGCCTGTATCTGAATGTGCTCTTCGTGTCTGTGTCAAGTGGCGATATAGTAGAGTTTAAATGTCATGTGTTGGTGAGTGAGCTTCCTGTTTCTACCCTTCCTTTTTTTTTTCTCCCTCTAACTTCTTTTCTGTCCTGTCTGCTCTGTCCCTTCCCTTCACTGCACTCTTGGGCTGCATATTGAGTTTTCACCGCCGGTAAAGTTTGCGTCTGTTAGTCTTATACCCTCTTTATCACTCTTTATGGTCATCGTATTTCATTCTACATCTGGCAGTGCCATTTTTCGAAAAGGGTAAACATTTCGCAATTTCCAGCGCAGCGAAGTCAGAGCCGTCTTTCCTTTTTTTCTTTAAGCATCCATCAGATACATTAGCTTATGATTTATGCTGGAACACGCTGTGCACACAACCGCCGAAGTCTCTGTGAGGGAAATTTCCTTCTGTAGGGCACATTCACAGCCAACCACCTGGGACAAGCCATTTTTCCACATACCTCTGGAGCAGTGCACTGCTGTGAAGAAAAAAAAGAAAAAAGAAGGCCTTTTGCAAGATTTTTCCAAAACACTCTTCAAGTAAGGGGGTCACACTCTTCACACAGGCCTCCTGTAACTGGGATAGCTGGGAGGTCAAAATTGTGCAACATTAAGTATATCTTTACTACTACAAGATGCACTGGTACATCCAAACGTCTCATATCATATCTTTGATAAGCTCAGTCTTTTGATGATGTTACAGAGTAGTATAGATAAGAATAAGTCAGTCAAGATGTATTCTGAAGTCCTGCCTCTGTTTCAGCCCGTGCGGTCAGGAATTTACGAGCTCAAGGAGATTTGGCTGTATGCATACTCACTTTTCTAGATGGTTTCTCTGTGCATATGTATTCTGTAGGTATGCATGTGAACCCATGTGTGAAATCTGCCCTGTCTGCACACTGCACTTGAGTCCTAGATCTTTGCGTCTTGATTGAAGTTTTTGTTTGTTTTAGGTTCACTGTAGATCGTATCATTCCCTTTTAAAGAAAAAAAGTGCAGCAATTTCCCTCAAATGACCGAATCCGAGCTCCTTTTAATTAACGCTCCTGCCCATAACTACAATTTCTCCAGTTGCATCTAATTGCAGTGGATCGTTTTCTTTTCACAGTTTCTGTGTAATCTGGATCAGGTCCGTTCCATTGGAGTCTTTTCATATGGTTTTAATTTGAAAGGCATATGCATCAGGCTGAAATCTAACCGGCCTCGTTCGGTAGCTGATCCCCTCTGTCTATAGTGGCTCACTAGATGTGGCATTAGGTCACAGCTTGTGCCATTTTGAGGATAATGTGGCTTCTTTTACAGCTTCCCATAAAAACAGGATTTGAGCTGCACACATATATATGTACTCTACATGTGCACACTCTGTGTTGTCCTCATTTGGCCTCTGCGTAAGGGGAACCCCTCCCCCCGTGGTAGTGTGTGGCCAGAAGTGCCCAGGGCCCACATGCACAAAGTACCTCAACACAGGGCCGACGATGGAGCATCAATTTTCCTGTTATTCTGTTAGTGTTATGGCTTTCTTTCTTTCTTTCTTTCTTTCTTTCTTTCTTTCTTTCCTTCTTTTTTTCTTTCTTTCTTTCTTTCATTCTCACATTTACTGTGTTATGCTTCCCGTCTCTCAACCCCAAACCGTTTTCATTCATCATCATCTTTCCGAGGCAGTTTCTCTTCTGTTTTTTGTTTAATTTTCTTCCGCATGTCATATGTCCATCCGCAGTCTTCAGTGAGCCTTTCCATGCGTGCACGCTCACACGCAGTCGTTTTTTTTAACCTTTATTTAAACCGGGTAGGTTGGCTGGGCATGCAGCACCACCCTGAAAATTAAATATAATGTGGCAGTATAAATGGAAAAGAATACGACAATAAACAAACAGAAACAGAGCAGTATGGGGTGATTATTTTGAATTGTCTTGAAATTACAGAGGGCTATAAGTGCTTTAATTTTTAGGTGGCCTCGCAAATAAATCCAGTAAAAGTATCTTTACTAAATCGCTTCTCGTAAATGGTTTCTGACGTATCGGTTAGTCATGCAGCAAGTTCAATATAAAGCATTGTTCCAGAGAAGTAAATGTGTGATACTGAATAAGATGGCTTTTCTGATAAGAGCTTCTTAAAATAAAAAATACCAGTAATTATTACATCTCACATGCAAGCAAGGCCAACCTACCTTATCATTTCAAATGGTTAGTATTATAATTACTATAAGTAGTGAAACTCAGTGCAGAATGGTTAACTCAGTTTGAGGGTTTAAGTGTGGAGGCAGGACTCACTGCTTCAACAGTCCTATTCTGACAGCTCAGAGAGAAGTCAAGATATAGTCACAGATTACTGTCTTTATGATATATCGTTTTCATTCTGAGTTACATATATTTTTACATCGGTCACACAAGAATGAGTGTAAACTGGTACTGAATGAATGAAGATATACTACATAAATGCTGTAAAAAAGAGCTTTGTGATCATCTGGGTGAGGCCTAAAGTAAACCCCTGTGGTATCCCTTAGTAACCGCCATATGTACCCATTCATTGATGTCTTATCAATCTGCATTTCTGTTTTGGTTGTCGTTTTTTCGGCTGCATCGGGACGCTGTTTTTCGACGACATGCCACAAAAACACACGGCCTACTACCTGCTCAGCACCAAACCGAACACAGACACAGTTAACAACTAGTTAGTGAACATAGTTGAGCATTTAACAGCCAGTCATTTCCTTCATGAGTTAGTAGTGACCAAAAACAGACCAAAGTGAACATTGAGCTAAGACCCATTGCTGATCAGAGACAGGACTCCCAACGAATGTCAATGTTGCTCCGTAACTACTGGGCATGTAAACAGGCAACTGTGAGCTAACAAGTTTGGCATATCAACTTTAAAGGTCATGATTTGTCAATGTTGATGTCACAACTTGTTTCCACCACCTTCAAGTAGCCAAAGAAAAATCCAAATTATGAAGCCCTGAAAACGTGTTTAATGCCTAGTTTCCAAGCAGTTTTATTTTGTGTCTGTGTAGTATACAGAATTTGTCTCGGAGTGTTTTAATTCAGCTTCTTAATGGATGGGAAGAAACCACTTCAGACATTAAAAAAAAAAAAAAAGGCATTTTCTTCCATTTTCTTTCCATTTTTTGGAATATGCACATGGAGCATTATTGAGATAAAAACAACCAAAAAGTGAGGAGGTTAGCCTGCTAGGTGTGTAGTCAGTCTGTTGAAATATTTAGATAAAAGGTATATAAGCCCATATGCATGCATTCTATATGTTACACAGTTAGCACATTGTGGAATATGCTGTCGAACATAGCCAAGCACCTGAATGAATGAAATGGCCTGTTAGCTAATGAGATTTTATGCTGACATCCTCTGAAACAGTGCAGACTGCCAGTCCACAATCTACCACAAAGGTTAACATTTTTCAACACATTCCCTTTAGGGTGAATTGACCTCTGTTAGACTAGCATACACACTAGGCCACATGCACACATGGACAAACATACAGATATCCACACTCAGTGTTAAAATTAGTGAGCATGTCTGTGCGTTCCCCATTTTTGCTATTCTGCAGAAGAGAAAAAAGAAAATCAACACATTTTCATTTCTCTCAAAATGTATTAAACAGATATGTTATAACTGAAGTGGGCTTTGACAGGTTGTAAGATCATTACCACAGATAGCAGTGAAATAACGGACTATATGGTCGAGTAAAATATTTTCATTACCTGTAGTACAACCTGCCAGTCACAGATGAGTGCAACCCGTACTCGTAACACAACGGAAGAAGACGTCAAGGTGTGTGTGTGTGTGTGTGTGTGTGTATGCGTGTCGGATGGCTTGGCCTGCTCTCTTGCTCTGAAATCTGAGTCTCCAAGCTGCAGCCTCTGTTAATAAGGAAAGACATTCTTTCTGTCCAATGCAGTGATCCAAAAAAACTGTTGTTTCATGCACTTAATGAAAAGGAGGTATGTTAATCAGCCGATGAACATGCCACAGAACGTTGTGAAGTTTGATTTTCGAGTGAAACAGTTCTCCAAATTTTAATGATGTGTTGTGTCTGTTTGTTATTGTGAGCCTCTGCTATATTCTCCGTAAGCCTGGGATGCTGCCATCATGCTTTTGTTCACAGCACAGTTAATAACACTGTCGACACAGCGACAAATGCACCCCAAAAAATCTGTAAAATTCCACTTAGTGTTAAACTACCTACAGTGTATTAACAGTGTTTTTAAATACGGTGAACACCACTGTCAAAAGCTCCCCATTAGTTTACTTTACAAGCCCCTACAAAGTGATGAATGCGCAGTCCTGATGTGAACAGTATTGCTGTCTGTGTCTATGAGTATGATAATATTTTGAGGGAAAATATTTTCCTCCTTAGTCAAAAGCTAGCTGAAAGCAGTTACACTTTGTTCACTGACTTGGCATTAGTACAGGAAATCTGATTCCCAGGGTTTTTCCTCGCTGGCACCCAGCGCAGCCTCTTATTTTGACTGCGTTTAGTAAAGTTTGTCATAGTGCATGGTGAACGGTGTAAAGTAAATCCATAAAAAAAAAAAATAGCCCACTGCAACACAAAACACAAGTTATTAGATCAATTTTTGTGTTACAAGAAGTTGGAGGTGTAGCCAGCCGAGAGGGTCTGAAACTGTGGTCTGGAAAGCAAGAGTCAACACGAGGCACTTCCAGCTCTATGTGGTCACTAATTATATTTACAGCTGGTTAAGGACCATCTCTGCCAGTAGGCCCGTAACTGGGACATGGTAAATGGGCAGATGGATGTAAATTTGCTTGAGCTCTCCTTTCTGGCCTGATTTATTTTTTTTGTTGTTCCAACAAACCTTTTAGGCACACATAATGAGGAAATAAGAGATAGGGAAATCATTAATAATAGTCTCAAAGGTTGATATAATTTGAAAATACATTGTTCAGTATAATGCTGTGGTTGGAGGATACCTGGATTGGCATTTGGTTTATTAAGTTTATAAATAAACTGCAAGATAACAGACACAAACATCGTAAGAGTAAGAATCACAGATGGATACAAATTCACTTCACTTATAAAAAATGTACAATCTGATTTATTATTGTTTCTTTTCATTGAGCTTTTATTGTTTTTTATCTATCGTCACGTCCTCATGACACACAGGCCTTTGGTTAGTTAGATGTAGAGACCGATTGATGTATCACTTGGCTGATATTATCAGCTGATAATCGGCTTTCACAGACGTATCAGTATTGGTGCATACGTTGTCTGATATGTGCAGTTATTTCTTTAGTTAAAAACGCAAAACAAAAAGATGCTTGGAGTAATTCTTTATTAATAAATCCAAAAGTGTCTGGTAACCATATTTGAGGGATCGTTGTAAACGATGTCGGCCGATGTATTGACATTGGAAAACAGTGGGGGACCTGTGAGAGACAGAACTGTGGTGTGAGTCAAACTTCAACAATGCCATTTTCCTTTCTTTGCAGAGATGTTTGTGGAGCTGAATCCCCTCCACCATATAAATCTGCATCTTTGGGCGCCGTTTAGCTCAGTTGGTAGAGCAGGCGTCCCATGTACAGAGGCTTTGTCCTCGCTGCAGTGACCCTGGGTTCGAGTCCCAGCCTGGGGTCCTTTGCTGCATGTCACTCCCCCTTGTTCTCATCCTGTTTCTTGTCATATCTTGAGCCTGTACTATCAATAAAAGCCATATAAAGGCCAAAAAAATATTAAAAAATAAAATAAAAATCTGCATCGGTGAGTTTTCTCCCTCCCCACTATTGTAATGGCGACACATTTCCAATACATCAAATTCAGAACACTTGCTGATGTCTTCTAGTGTACCTCATTTTATTATATTCCCAGTGTGACAACCCTACATACATTAAACCCGCTTATATTAGTATGTAGTTTGGAATTGGGACAGCATTAGTTGTAGGTAGGGACTGCAGGTATAGCAGTCGGTAGTTAATCCTCTGCCCCAGAGAGCTCAAAGCCTCTCAGCACTGTCACGTTCTGTTACTGTTAATCTGAACTGGATGCACTGCCAACGGGCTGACCCACTGCCTGCGACCCTGCCACAGCTGAGGTCAGTGTCTGACGTCACTGCGAGAGGCATGGTGAGCTGTGTCAGTGCGCTGTACTGTGAGAATTACCTGGGTCCGAAATACCAGTTACCTTAGATTATGATTTGAAACTACAGGGACTTGGAGTTATTTGGTCTGTTATTTTAATTATTTCAATATTTCAATGGCATATAGATAAATTAAATTACTTCAAAAAAGATATTTATTTTTGAAAGACACACTGAGATGAATTATCATAACGTGATGGACGGTGTTGCTGAGAAGATAGACAGTGAGAGCAAAGCACTTTAAGACACATGCAGCAACTGCTGCCTTTCACCAAATAGGTAGACACTTTGTGAAATGGCTGCATCGAGGAGGCAAATTTGAACCAGTTGTTTTGAGGAAGGAATTCAGTTGTTTGAGTGGGTCTTATTCAACAAATTACAGCCGCTGTAACTGTGTGGGCTCTTAAAGCCCATGTGTGCACAGAGTACACCAGGCATGTTAGTATTTTGTAGTCTCACAGCACTATGCCAGCGCTGGAGAAAGGTCTGCGTGGACCCATTATCATTCTGGTTTAAGGGAGAAAACAGTCTGGCTTGTTTGTATTTCTTTAAACAAATCACCATCGTCTTGGGAGGCGCAGGCCCTGGATGCAGCAAAATAGAGTCAGGGGGGAGTTGTTTTGGTGAAACACTTGCAGGTGCAGAGGTGAGGCCCTGTCATTAAAATGGCTAAATCTGAAAAAGAAAAGGTAAGGTGTTTACGTTTACGTACCGTAAGCTACCAGGTTAGAGTTAGGGTAGCTTGTCATTTTCATTGCGTGGGTTGCTAGCTCAGAGGTTTCCCGTTACTTTGACCTATGGCTTGAATTAAGTCTGACTGAATATCTCTAATGGCAAACTGATATGAAGAGTGAAGGAACAAGGTGAATTTATGTAATGACAAGCCCATTGGTTTCGTCATGGGGTCAAACTTTAGAATGAAATAGAATAAAGTCGTTGACTTTTTGGGCATTGAATCAGCAAAGACCAGACGTGGCTCCTCCTGTGCTCATAGAACCAGGGTTATGATGCATAACCTTAAAATATCCTGTAACTCATAATGCAGTTTGCAGAATAAAATAATCATTTGTGCTTTAATGAACAAGCCAGATGTATGTCTCAAACATCCGTTATAAACTGCCTGGGTCCTGCCAAGTATGAAGACAGGCTACGTACACCTCGTGACCCACTAACTCAGAAATAACTCTCCCTCTGTGCACTGGGGCTTCCCATTATTCACCCAAATTGTCGAAAAATTGCCATGAGTCCCGTAAGTTCCTGTGTCCAGACAGTGTAGGACAGGCTTATAACAACGTATTTATCATCTTCACCAACATTACTCACTCATGAAAACGGTACAAGAGGAGCGCAGGAGAAAAAACTTTGGGCAGGAATTTCTATTTTATTTTGAATAAGTGCATTTGACTTTAAAACACACCATTAGTATTATTATTAACGTGAAAACAGACACAGAGTCGCAAAGGAAACCAGATTGCTCACGCAAGCAGACATAGAAAAAAGATGTTGGTTTCTTTTTGTTCCTGGCTTCCCTGGTTCGTTTTCTGGCAGCAGTAAGTGAATGCCCATCCATCCACTTCTATTCTGTTTTCTTTGCCTCCTCTTGTCAAGGAACAAGTCCTGTTCCTATTTTGGTTGTGTAATGGTAGACGCACTTCCTCTGTGTCATAAGTCCAGCCTTCGTTTTTCTGGGGAAAACACCGCTCGATGGCCGACTTTAGCACGAATATCTAAGTGAAAGTAAGGCTAATAGGGAACCAGTCTACATGTGAATGTGGTCATTTTCCTACAGCCTATAGAAGATCAGCTTTAGCAAAAAAGATATCTATTTCCACTTAAATCTCTATTTAGTAAGTATCCCCTTTCATTTCCCCCAAAATGTTCCCATTACTTATTAGATGTATATATTATCGAATCATTCGGTTTAAGTTTTCCAGTTCCAGGGCCTTATACTGAACATGCTGGCTCATTATCTTTCTGGCGGTCCCAAATGGAACAGAGCCATCGCTAATTTTATTTGTTGCACCTGTCCGTTGCTATGAAAAGTCAAAATACTACACACACACACAATGTTTAAATATCAACATCATACTGCCATTCATTCAAGGCTGTTTGATTGGCTGCCATGAATCACAGATGTTGCATGATTGCTTTTCCTGCTCTGTAACCGATGGCTAAATGTCTGGGAGGAAATCTTTCAGCAGCTGTAGCTCGTACGCCCGCGCTGTCTCTGCTCACTCATCACAAACCACACCTTGAAAAAACACCTGGAACGTTCATCCTTAACTTACTGGATGCCTGCAAGCCTCGAATGTGATGGGATGGTGTATGTGGCTTGTGTGTTTGAACACGTGCATCTTTGCGACTATATTGTTATTGATATCACCTTTATTTCAAATGTTTCATCCAAGTGTGTGTCTAAGCTCGGTCTGCGTTGGATCAGACAAAGTGTGCGATTGCCTGGTTGTAATTTGGAGCCAATTTAAAGGCCGGTCTGCTTAAGATTCTGGACATCCTCCGCACAGAGCACAGATTTAGCTGAACACACACAAGTCCTAAATGTCATGGAGAGGATCTTGGATAGTGTCTTGGATGTTATGTATCTTATGTTGTCTTCATTTTGTTATTGATATGTATCTTAAATGTCATAAATATACTTCTTCTGTCTGTGTTTCTTCTATCAGCTTTGACTGATGAAACACAGACTTGTTTGAATCTCCCCTACTTTCCCCCCCCCAGCATCTTAGAGGTCTGGTGTGCAGGATTTATTGGGGACCTACTGGAAGAAATGGAAAAAATTTGTCATAATCATGAATTATAATTAAATCACAATTGTTTTCCTTAGTGTATTATCTCCAGAAACTAAGAATCATTTCTACAGTTGCCCAGATCAGACAAACCATACACTCGCATACACATACATATTTACCGATAAGTTATCTTGCCAAATAATGGTACTTTTATATTATTCATTATTCTAATGAATATAGCTGATTCAATGAAGCCAGACAGTGTTTCCTTGGGGAATGGGATGATTTTATTTTTCCTGTTGAGATGTTTTCAAAATGACACACTTCATTTTGTCTCTAAAGAGCACCTTTCGTGTTTCTCACGTATTTTAGTGGCCATTGTAGGGGAGGGCGAGGCGAGGGGTATTTTGTTGGCTGTATTCTGCAACCTCACCACTAGACACTAACTGCATGGCTAACTGAGCTAACTAGGTGATTGCAGCTCCGGTTAGCAGCAGTTTGCAGTTACTCTGGGGATTTGCTACCCCATCATTGCTGAGTATGAATTCAAGAGATGTCTAATTTTTTACATATTGCACCTTTTAGTAATTACACTGTATTGGGGAATGGACCAAAGCATTCATTAAAACAAAAGTAATCTGCTTTTAAATGCTAAACAGGATGTTGGCTCCTGGTTTGGCTTGAAAACAGCCAAGATCGAAAAAGCCTGCCTGTGACAATTAGGCAGAAATTTCCAAGCCGTTTTCCCCAAACAGAGATTGCTTTGAAAATGTAGAACAGAACAAAAATCCCCCGACTTTCCCCTCTAGGATCTGGCCTTAGACACTGTTCGAGCTATTTACCATATCTAAGGCTGCATACCATAAGTCAGCCTGCACTGATTTGAGATGTTTGTTATCATTCGGAAGGGTACGTTTTCAGCTGGCGAGATGCCAGATGTACAACATGAACTCACGGCATATTTATGTTTGATTACTGTGCCTCTTTTTATCTGGACTATGATCCAGCAGATGTGAGTATAGTGATGCCAAAAATACATTGAGCCTGTAAGTCACATTTTATGTTTAAGTTATTCATCATCACAGCCAGTATCAGACTGAGACTAATCAGTCTTTGGCCTTTCTGCTAAGAGTTAAATGTGCAATTTGAACAGGGATTTGTTTGAAGGACGCAGCCTGTCCTTTTCAATCATAATAGATCAACACAAAGCTGGTTGTGTTGCTGCTTTTGAATACCATTTTAAAGGAAGTCTTTGTTGTCTGTGGCCTGGGATTTAATTTTAAAGCTTTGCATTTAAGCAGACATCATTAGGGTTTCGTCTTTAAACGTTTTCAAAGGGGCTTTTAGATGTTTATTCTCTAACCAGAGTTTAATTTTTTTGTTTTTGTTGTCACTTCCAGTTGTCCTAAGGCCCATTGGATGCTACACAAACACATTATGTTGTTAGTCTGATGACTCACATTATGATGCTCTTGCAGTTAAACTTACAGCTAAAAATATGTTTTCCTCGGTGTGCTTGAATAAAAGAAAACGTGAGACTGACAAAACACGGTTGTCTGTGCACGTGTGTTCATGCTGAGTGAGAAGATGTTTGTTGGATATTTTTTAAGCCCGTTGCCAGCTGCTTGACTAACCCCACTCTAAATAACTCTTACCTACACGCTGTAAATCTGTCGTGTAATATTTAATTAGAGGCTGAGTAATGCTAATTGCTCAGATTCAATTACACCAGATATGTGAGTTAATTGATCCTTTCCTGACCAGTTAACCAAAACCTCTGTTATGGTTTGTGTGATTGCGGCTGTGGGGAGAACATGATCAGCATTCCTTTGGAGGATTTAATCTCATAGGTTTTATTTAGCAACAAAGAAGAAGATATGCGTGAGTCAGTCTGTACGGAGACATGTTAGAGGAATGGGTACATTTTGGGAAATACATTCATTTGATTCTTGATTTGTGTACACTGATTATGAATATACAGCCAACAGCTGGTTAGCTTAGCTAAGCACAAAGACTGGAAACAGGGGGAAGCAGTTAGCCTGGCTCTATCCAAAGCTAAAAAAAAAATGTGCCCTCCAGCATCTCTAAGCAACCTAACTAATTAAGACGTTAAAACTTGTTTATTTATAGTAGCATAAATATAGCATATAGTTTAGTTTCACATAAAACTAAAATAAAAAGCTGTGTTTCTTTAAAGCAGAAGTCTTTCTGGATACTGCAGGGAGTCAGGCTGTAGCTTGCTATTCAGTGTACAGACTTAAAGTCGTAACAATTTTATCATCCAACACTCGGCAACAAAAGCTAAGAAGAGTTTTTCCAAATGACTGTTCTGTTAAATGCAATTTCATCATTTTTGTTAGCGAAATAAATTCATTTGTGCATGATGTCTGTGCATTTTTTAGGCTTTGGGTTATTAGATCATTAACAAAAAAAAATTAAGCATGTGATGTATTCAGAATATTCACATTGATGATAGAATACTAAAAATATTAGGGATGCACAATATTTACCGATAAGTTATCTTGCCAAATAATGGTACTTTTATATTATTCATTATTCTAATGAATATAGCTGATTCAATGAAGCCAGACAGTGTTTCCTTGGGGAATGGGATGATTTTATTTTTCCTGTTGAGATGTTTTCAAAATGACACACTTCATTTTGTCCAATGAATCTGGAAAGCGAAAACAGCAGTTCAAAATTGTTCCACGACACGACAACATGTTTTTAGTTAAAGATTAAGAGAGGCCATATCGGTCACTGTTAAAACCTGTGCTTGACACAATAAACTATTGTCTGTCTGAAATTTGAAACAGCATGTGTGGAGCTATTAATGCCAGGCCGCCATTCATTCTTCTTCCAGTACTGTTCCTGATGAATTATTGATTAGGTACGAGAGCTCTGGAACACACAGCTGTTATTGGACTGGTGGGTGTTGTGAAACAAACATTCTTGCGTGACGAAAAGCAAAGATCTTCCACAGAAAGACAGATGGATTGAAAACTTGGAATGGAGTTATTTTTTTAATATGGTTATATGTCTTTTTTGAATCCCAAGGAACTGTTTTCTGACCAAATACAAAAAAACAAAAATGCTGAGGTCGGCTGTTTTACAAATGGTGATTGAATAAAATGTCAGAACGTTTTACTAAGACGACTAATATTATCGGTCTAAAGGGGGATAGTTGGCGACGCAGTGGATTATTTCCTCCCTTCAGCGATATTTCACAAATACCAAGACTCAGACGTCTCCGCCGGTGACACAAATCAAATCGTCCGTAAGGTCTTTTCTCACAACACCGAGGACACAGGGAGCTCTATGAGAGAGGACGACACAAAAGCCACATGCCCACACAGGCAGACGCACATGCACTCCATCCAGACACCCCTTTGAGCTTCCTCTGGGATGAATCATCCGGGGTCTGATGTGGTTAACGATGACCAGTGTTTCCGTGTTTGTTCAGATTCTGCCTTCGAAGCCACATGGGGCTTGAGAGGTCGACAAGCCGCGTTTAGCTGAGTCATCGCAAAGTTTCCTCTTTTTCCCACGATTTTTCCTGCGGTTGCTGACTCAATGAAATAAGCCATCATTCTGGATTGAAACAATACAGCTAGACTTCTAAGTGTCATATTCGATATTAGAATATATTTACAATCCCTCTACAGTTGTATTATCTGGATATGTATTCCAGATCTGGTCAATACAAAACCAATTTAGCATTACATTCCAATGACATTGTCAGTCTTATGGTTTCGGTTTTTTAAATCTAAATCGCAACAGACCTAGAGATATTATTTATATTATTTCGCATATTCGTCAGAATTTTTATAAAGTACCGACAGTGCAACTTGACCATTGACAGTTCGGTTAGAGATTTGATTGTGTTATTGTCGTAGCGGCTAATGTAGTCTTAAACCGCTAGCCTCCAGAGCTGACTACAAAGATTTGGTAAACTCCCAATCTAGAATCTTATCCTTTTCAGGCTCACAGGGGGGCTGGAGCTGATCCCAGATGACATTGGGCAACGGCGGGCACGCCCTGGATGAGTCATCACAGTCATCACTGGGCAGATTTATATTCCGTCTGATACAATTGTCTCTACACTTTAAGGTTCATGTTCCTAAAAGGAACAGTTTGAAGTTGTGTCTGTTTTAAATGAAGCTACGGCCTGGAGACATTAGCCCTTTTCACACAGCGTCTCCGCATTAACTCCGGAGCGGTGGTTCGCCAATTCTCCGCCGATGGTGATTCACACAGAGCGAAGCATCTCAGCCGTACCGCTGTGTAATTCACACAGAAAGCCGGCGCTGTGGCTCCTGATGATGACATCGGTGTTTCCCAGGTTTCTTCCTGTCGATCTAAACCCGCTGACAGTTTATAATCATATGGATGCTGTTACAATGTGTTTTGAATGAGATCCTGACCCACCAAACATCCTGGAAAGTGACGGAGTTACGTTTTTCACTATAAATTACATAATTACATAATCACCATCAGTAAACAGGACGCTGTCTGACTCCCTCGCGGGTAGGGAGGCTGTTTTCTGGGGGAAAGCTCACTGACTTCTCGGTCGGAGGGCTGACGGTCACGGTGATTTATTTTCATCACAAACACTCGGTGATTGAAAGTTTTTTGCCGGTGACAGGCGCTGTGTTTCGGGCAGAAATGTGACGAAGAGTTGGTAGGACGGGCGGGAGGACAGACTGGAGGACGCTTCTCCACATATATCTGCAGTATTTGTTTTCCTCATATAAGTTGCCAAAGACAGTTACAGTTACTACCTTACTGTTGAGTGAGAGACCTGTGGAGTTACCAGACCGTCCGATTGACACGCCCTGGCTCCGCGCTGCCGGCTTATCTGTTCACACTGGGGCGGTTCAAAAATAATGCGTCCCTGATACTACCTCCAGAGGTGGATCAGGGCCAGAGCGAAATTTCCCCCCTCGCCGCATCTGAAACTTGCTGTGTGAATGGGGGCTAGTTACTGTAGCTGAGCACAAAAAACTGGCAACAGGGGAATATAGATAGCTAGTGTGAAGTCACTGCTCCTGACCAAAAAGGAGTCCCCCCGAAAAAAAACCTACCAACCTTTTAGTTGGAATAAACAAAAAAAGTTACACTCGAACCTTTAAACAGAGCCAGGTTAGCTCTTTACATTCTCTATGCTAGTGTGCTACATCATACAAGCTAGCTCCTGACTGCTTCATTTTCACCAAGCAGATATGAGAGGGAACTATCCCTTTACGGATACGTTGACTAAAAGGTATATTGAATACTACTCAGTCAGACAGGATCAGGACTGAATTAACCTTCCCGGGCACTGTGCCCCTCTTACTTTCCATTCCTCTAAATCTCTGAGCAGTGTTCGCAGGTTTTTCTATGCTGGAATACGAACTGGCCAGAAGATTTACTGTCTGGTAGTTCGATTAAAGGCATCAATTTAGGAATATGCAAGAAAAAATGTTGGTCTCAGGGCCTCAAGATAGCGGCTGCTATGCTCAGATGAGGGCTTGAAATTTCTTTCTATTTTTCTTTTTGACTTTAAAACAAAACAAAGCTGCAAGAGTACAAAAAAAACAACAACAAAAAACTTAAATACCATCAACATCAGTGACTAAAATGTATTGAGACCAAAATTGAAGTCACAAAGTAAGTGAGTAGCCAGTGGAGTTCTAAAACAAGATATTGTAAATTGTAACTAAATCAGAATTTGCACTCGTCGCCTTGTTCCATATGACCGTTTGACTTCATTAGTTTATTGTCGAGTCATTACACACACATGCACAGGAATATGTCTTCTGTCTTCTGTCTTTCTGTCTCACTATCTTCCTGGTTGTGCTGCATCTCTCCACCCACACATGCATAAACGAAAAGACACACACACACACACACACACACACACACACACACGCACTCACAGTCATGTCTGGAAGAGATTGTACTAAAATAAGAGATGATTGAATGCATGGCAGATGTCTGCCGTCACTGAAATTCCTTTATTCTATCTGATAATTTAACACACCAGTGGTGGTATGCGTGAGCTGCACAACTTGAACTAAAAAATTTGAAGCCCGTGGGAAAAAAGTTAGGCGTTTAAAAAAAATAAAAAAAAATAAAAAACTTTTATCGTCCAATATGCATTTTCAAAACACACTAAAGATCATAATTAGAGATTGGTTTGTTCTTTGTTGGATCAGTCGGTGGAGCCGGTGCCCAGGCAGTCATTTGGGGCCAGTTTAAACAGTTTAGTCAAAAATGCCTGGGAAGTTTTGCAGCCATCTTCTCTTTAGTGTGACATACAAATAAATGAATGTACCTGAGAGCAATTATCATCAGCAGCCTTCCACATCAGTAACTTTGATAAGCACTTAAAATTCGTATCCGTGTCCTGTATCCTTTTTTGGCGTGCAGTTGTGCAGAGCCATGTTAGCATCATGCTATCTCTACTTTTTTCTTAAGCTCACTATTGTGATACAGGTCCAGGCTCCTCCAGTAACACGTGGATATCAATCACTCGTCTCGAAATGAGAACCAGATGAAACACATTGAAGAAATAAAACCAGTCTGGAACACCATCTGTTGTTATATGTAGATCTTTTGTGTTGTGGTTCAGGAAACGTCAGTTTCACTCACACAAATGAGAGAATCCAGGAAAAGCTGTTGCCTCCAGGTACAAAAATGATGGTTGAAGTGATTCTTTTGTCTTTCAACCTGAAGTTGACTCAAACACAGTGAGACACCTGTCTTGTTTTCCAGTGTGCTCATGAAACCAAAGAAAGAAAGTAGGCATATCTAAGGTAATAAATCACGTCCATTATACTGAGAGGTGACAGCATGCATTTTGACTTGCGAAGGTAAAGGCTGTCATTTGGGAGAGGAGAGGAACCACTGCTGTATTTTTATGGCTCTTCACGCCAGCTATCACTGCGTTATTTATGATTCTGCCAGCGCAGGGTTCAGAGGAGGGGTTGGGCTACTTTGTCAGGGATGTTAAATGAAATCTGGAAGCCTTCATACTAGCAGGAATGTGGCGGCCTGCTGTATATCACAATCTGGAGGAGAAGTGTCAGTACTTGGTACGTTTTCTATGTGTCAACAAATCTCAAGAAACAGACTCAAATGAAATGCAAGGTACTTAAACACAACCAACAAATCTTTATATTTTTATTATTTTAAAATTTTACAAAATAGGAGGAGACGATGCGTTTGTCGGGGGACTACTTTCAGCTGTGGATGAATACACATTTTGCGAGTTAGTGAGTATTTCCTGCAGCAGAAGGATGTGTGTGGGACTGACTCAGAATAAACTACGGTGGCCATGTTTACAATAATAGAAAAACACTTCAGCCTGTGCAACTGTTTGGCTCTTTGATGTGTTTGTAATAGTTTCTGGACAACAATAGAGCTCCAGGGTCCAAAAGACTACATGTCAGACTTTGACTGCACAGACTATAGTTATTCAATTCATATTCATCTTTTTTTACGGACAAAGACAGCAAGAAAAAGTACATATCATGAGCCTCATCCTCGTTTGAGGATCATATGTACTTCACTGTTGCCAGTGAAATCTTAATAAACCATTTATTGAGCAATTGTAAGGTTTACAATCAATAAACATTTGCTTAATAAATGTTTTATAAAGCTTTTCATTGTTAACAGCGAAATGACTCAAAGGAGTCGGGAGGAAAGGATGACACAATTTCAAACTGTTTTACTTTGTTTATATGTGGCGGACCCTGCCACCTTTCTAGCTTCAAACAGTGCTCTGGAAGCCTTATTTCCCCCAGAGGACAGCTTGTTTATTCAGCTATTAAAAGAGAAAAAAAGTTAAAAGTTACCTGTAAATTGTAAACATAGCGCCCCAGTAACTAGATTGTAATTAACCATAAGTGTACCTCTTATTAATTAGGGTTATTATGAAGAGTCACCAAAACATTTCTGTTCCGTTTATTAACCAGTTCAACACACAGAAGCAATTCTTTCTGATTTAGTTTATAACCCTTCTATCTTATGTGTTAATTCGTTCATTATGTTTGTAATTTATGTGCATTTTTCTCTTTTTGACTATTTCTGTTATTTTCAGGACAGACAGACGTGAAAAGTACTGATGGAAGTTTCCTTTCTTTGCACGAAAAATCCTTTTCCTCTTAGTTTTCTGTGGATGATGCCGCAAAAGCTGAAGAATCGCGGTTGAGTGTTGCATCAGTTGTACAAACCGTACTCGGCTGGAATAAGTTCTCTGTTTCCAAAGAGGGATTTTTGAGGTGCCTGGTGCTCCGCGAGCATTAAACCTGTTTAACATCAGCACCATGTCCACCGGGTAACTGCATTTCCTGACCGTTTAGGGAGAAGTAAAGAAGCGAAACATGAACATTTCCCATTTTCCAAAAAGATTTAATAAGTGTTTCTCCTGTTTTCAATAAGCAGCTCTATTGAAATAAAAAAAAAGTCTCAGTGTAAAATCGACATTTACATTCTTCTTAATCTTTGTAGTCGAAACTTTATGGGCCCTTCCGTTTTAGGACAGTTTTATTCGATTTTAAATTGAAACGCCTCGTAAAAATTTAAAGACTGTAAACAAGAACTGTATGTGCTGCGCAACACAAACTGTAAACAGGAGGTCTCAATGCTCCGCATATGTTTTATTAACTGTGGCCACGTTGCCATCCATTTTTTGACATCGTGTGCCTTTGCGAGAGAGAGGGAAACAGCTCGGCACCGATTTCAGCAGCGAAGTGTTTCAGATTTGTGCATTTGTTTTAACTGCCTCAAACATTAAAATGGAAAAACTGCCTCGGCTGTTTCAGACCGTGAATCATCTTTTATGCGCGCTTGTATTTTTCTCCTTCGGATAAACGATGGCGTCATCGCCGGGAGGTAAATCCCGCTTGTCTTCCTCCTTCCCTCCTGCTGTAGGACAGTAATCGGTTAACTGGAGAGACAGAGGCTCATTTCCTTCACTTTCCGTCTTTTAGTTTTCCTGCATTGGACCTCAGTGTGAAGTTTTCCATGGCAGTAACCACACGACACACACACACTGAGAATGCGTTGCGTCCTTGGAGTATTGAGGTGTGCTGGCTTGTGGTCGAGGCCTTTGACAGGCTGCCTGCTGTCGGTGGAATCTCCTGCATTTTTTTGTATCTCGGAGAATTGTTGTTGAGGAATTAGGCCGCGGCTAACGCTGCTCCGAAATCACGCGCACATAAAGAGAAAGGGCAGAGTGTAGCAGTTCTTCATGTGTTGTGCTACTTAGAGACAATCTCACATTCACATCAGTAAAGTAAAGTAAACAAAGTAAAACTAAACAAGTAACCAGGAAAGGATCTGTAAGACATTTAATACGAAAACCCATCCGAACCTGAGTATCTACCCCGTCTGATCCAAAAGCTGAGAGGAATTCAGCAAAAATAAGAGCAAATGTGTAATTCTTTAAGACCCTGAATAATAAGAATGTTACAGAGGAAGCTTCATCCAACACAAGAAAGGAAACCAAACACAGCTGCATCCATTTCCAGACGTCACGGCCATGCTCCAGCTCTAACGTACACATCCATACGGTTTCTCCACATACGTTTAGTCCGTCTCACCCTGAATTACCTTTGTCCCCGCCATCACCCCCTTTTCTCTTTCTCTCCCTCCGTCTCGCTCTCTTTGTCCCTCTCCTCTCCTTCTCTCTCCCTCCCCAGATGTCTGCTCACCAGCTGCGCTCAGATGGCTGAGAGGAGAAGACTGGATGGATTTTTATAGAGCGTGCACACACGCACGCCGAACAGACACGCACAGAGTGTCACACAGTGACCTGCTGCAGCAGGGATCCGGGACTTGGGTCCCCGAGTTTAAAGATTTTCTTTCTGTTTTTCATTTTTCCACATCTTCTTCACCGTCTATGACCACATCAATATGAAACAGATGCCCCCGACTCACATGTGACTGCAGACAAACATGGGGTATGGTCGGAGAAGGTCAGGAATTTGGCTGTTTCTCTGCTCTAATCGGATTAGTGTTTCTTTTTTCTGTGTGTGACTAATATGAAAGTGATTAGACTGCAGCTTTTGGACCAGAGAACGTGGAGAATTTGTGGTAAAAACAGGGTCAGTTAAAGAACCTTCATTAACGTTAAGTCGTTACTTGTCTCCATATGTGGAATTGGATATGATTTGTCCCAAAGCTTCAAAGACATTTGTCGACAGTTGTGTATCTTCAGCCTTGTAGTAGCTGTGTTTCGGCTTTAGTCGTCTGATTCATATCACAGCCACCTCTTTCTGTCTCGATGACACATCTACATATACACCAGTTATCTCGCTAAAGTCTGTTATCGTGGTTAAGGGGGTTGACTGTTTGCTAGGCCTTTTCCTGTAAAGCACGTGTGGAGTTTATCAAAAATAACAGCCACAGTTGCAACACTTAAATTTCATTTTAATTTTTTGGTCGATGATTTCAGAGAAAGGCCGACTGAAACAGGCTTCTTATTACTAGCCGTTGACTATCAGTTCTGTTTGCTGAATTTTAGATCGCTGGCAGATTTGAAAAGCAGCAGTGAACAAAATGTTTTCTACAGCTGACTTTTGCTAAAAAGTGAGGCTAAAGTTACTTATCCTAGGCAAAATGTTTGCAGTGTCCCCTGATGATCCATGGAAAAAGCAAAGACAGAATGAAAATGTCCCTGTCGGTATAGCCATTTCTGGGATAAGATAAGGTTTGAGGTTTGATGTTTAGCTCGCTTACGTAAAACACACGAGACTAGAGGTAAGCTTTTGTCTGGAAATTGTGTTCGGCTAGGGTTGAGTTTAAACTTCTCCAAATCCAATAAAGAGCGGGAGGAAACCACTAACGTTAGCCTACATCAGTGTCACATCCAGGAGAAGCTTCCACACCCTGTGAAAACAAAGTGTGATGTGCTCCTCTGTGTTGGAAGTAGCTCTGGGTAAGATTACTGCTGTGGATTGCAAGCCAGTTAGCTAAGACGTGCTAACACTTGCAGCGTAGAGCAGACAAACACATTGTTTTATCAGTTGCCTACCCTTTTGCTCTTGTTGTTTGGTTTTAGAAAGTTTGACTAAAAGAAGACATCGCCCCTCAAAGCCTTTACACACATTATCAATCATACAGTGCCCCATGCACACCTCTTCAACATGTGCAAAAAATCAAAGCTTGATTGCGGTTGCTAAGCTATGATTGGACGGTCGCCGTTCAGGGGAGGGGTTTTACCGAAATGTCAGTCGGCTTAAATTCTCACGTTTTACCGCTAAAATGGCCGTCTGTGTATCCAGTCTGTGTTGTTGCCATGGTGACAGGAAGGCCACTCTGATGTCGGCCCCTCTGACTTTGAGTAAACTGTGACGAGACCCTCTGTGTGCTCTCCCTCTGATGGTGACATAACTGCTGGGGTTGACTTCCTTGACCTCCCAGCAGACAGACACAAGTGTATGTGTGTGTTGGGTCGGTGGGTGGGGGTAAAGAAGGAGTTGAAAGGGAGGAAAGGAAGGTGAAAGCTGGGTCATTGGGGCGAATGGACTGAACAGGTTTCAGAGGATGTGAAAGACGGGGGGGGGCCTCATGAGTAAACATAGCTCTAGTGTGAGATGAGAGAATACCTCAAAACTGCATGTGTGTGTGTCGGGATTGCTTTCCCATAGTGCTCCAGTCCAGCTCCCTCTGACGATCACCTTGGATTTCCACACGTTCAGATGATGAACAGTCGGCTCGGATCATCGATCAGGACGCGAGAGCGTTCCCCGCATGAAATGACACATGATCTACGGCTTTCTGCTGACACTTTGCTCTCTCCTTCACGCCTTCCTCTCAGCAGTCTGTCTCCCTTTTTGTTCTACCCTCACCACTGACCTTTGACCTCGAAGCCCTTGCCGGGGTCCTTTGAGAGCCAACAGTGGACGGCTATAAATCTCTTGTGAGGAAGAGGAGAAGATCAATGCGTTTTAGCTTCTGGACTAAACCTTCACTGGCATTGGAATGTTAACATCAGGAGAGAATAAATGAGATTTTGCATTATGAAAAGTATGATTATGATGGATGAGTTGTCACAATTTTGGATTTTTATCAACCTCGGCATTCCTCCCTAAGTGAGAATTCAGAGATTCCTTCATTTTCTTTGAACTTTTAGTTCACACACAAACATTTGAAATTTATTTAGCCCATTACAACTGCGTTACAGTTCTCTGTCAACAACAATCCCAGACTCTGCTCAAACTCTTCAAAGCGTCGGGAGAGGCATTTTATAATAAAACAAATAAATAAAACTGCAGTAGTAACAGTAAGGGGGAATTACAAAAAACAGTGAAGAGAAAATCATGACGATAATAATCATCCAGAGTCCAGGAGCAACGTACTGGGTACGGCACGTAACATATAACTGCACTGTGGCCTTTGTTGCATTATACCATTCCCTCTCTTTCCATGTTTCCTGTCTGTGTCTACACAATCGCTTTAAACAGGTAACTGCTTATGTGTCCAGATTTTTCTGTTTGAATCCTGAACAGTTCTGACTAATTCTGTAAAAAGTTCATGTGGCGAGCAAAAGGGGCGTTAGCTAGTATTTAATCACGGAAACTACCTCCTAGTGCTCCTCAAAGCTACTTATTGCACCTTTGAGTTGCTAATTGACTGCACACAATGACTGGTGCTCAGAAGAGGAAGTTTTGGCCTGGACATCAGTTATTCCTTATGAGGATATCCGCCGGCTACATAGAGTAGGAAGCTATGAGCTACGCAGTGGCTGTTACCCTCAGAGGCTAAATCATCATCATCAGACGATAATCGACGGGTTCCAGCACTGATGTCTACACAATCAACGATCAGATGAAAAGCCTAAAGAAGAGAAGAAAGAGTTAGGACAATGACCCAAACCGTACAAACAGGCTTGCAGTGGCAGTGCTAGCATGCTAATCATAAACAGCCATAATGTTTAGCATGTTTGTTATCTTAGTTTAGTATCACTTAACTGTAGTCGAGACATTTCATCCAAAGAAAAAATATCAGCTGGTGCGAGAGAGAAAAGGTGGGGTACATGAAAATCTACTCCAAAAATTGCTTTGTGGCCCAAAATGGTGGACTGACTGACCACCCGACTGCCCTCCCTAAAACTAGTTTGGAGAGAAAGACGGAGGAGGTCCGAGAGAAGAGGGGAAAGAAGATCCAACCTGTCTGAGGCAGCACACAGACCGTTCGACAGTACCAAATTCCGAAACTTAACAACTGTCCATATTACTCATCAGAGATACAGTAAAGCTAGAAACTGTGTTCAAACTATTTACAGTGTTGGGTGCCAGCTTCATAGACAGCAGGTGGGGTTAAAAAAAACAATGGAAACAGCAACAAAAGGCTTTAACTCCTGAAAATTGTCTTCTGAGTTCCTGGTATGACAGTGGAGGCTGCCGGATGACTGAATTAAACAAGCAGAAACACATTAAGAGGAGTATTTATTTTTTTTTTTTAGAAAAAAAGCCAGTGCAGTGAGACAAACACTGGAGTAATTTAATCAAAATTTACGACGCCTTGTTAGAATCCAAAATGTGGTTTTGTGAGCGGAGAAGATTTTCACCATCCTTTGTGTTCGAGCTCAAACTCTCAGTAAAAAAAAACAAAAAACCCAAATGATAAAACCTTTAAAATCCGTGCTGCAATTTCTCAGCTCCTAACCAGTTCCTCTTGACATTATACCTTCCAACAAGTACGAGCCACGAAAACATAGTTTCCTCTGTGCACGTCTCGCAGGCCAATTTCCAGAGGGGAACACTTGATTAGCACAACAAAAAACACATACAGTTCGCTCTGTCTCAGGCGTTCAGGCCACTTGTGTGTGCGAAAAAAAAACCTCTCCATAAATCCCCAAACTACCCTTGATTAGCTATAACAAACCATTAAATGATGGCAGGAATGCTGTGTGGAGAACGGGAGAAGAGACGAAACACCAAAAGAGTGAAACATGGGATAAAACTGTTCGAACAAAACCAGAAAAAGCAAAAGGGGAAAACTTAGAGAAAAAAGAAGGGTGGTTGAAATTTTACAGTCTGGGTAGCTTTTCCCCTTTCTCCGGAAAAATGCAAACATGCCGGCGCGCTCGGTTTTGACGGCCACGGTCGAAATGATATCGTCTGACCATCGCGGTCCCATGGTTTACTTGACTGCAATTACAATACACATCACTCTGCAATTAGCCGTCGTGTTTTTAAAGATTTCGCTTTTGCAAACAACCGCCTACATCTGTTTTCCAAATCGAGCAAAAGAAAACAGCGGGCCAACATCTGAGGAGACGATCAGAAAAAGGAAGCAACTTTTGTGCAGATTGGCAACGGTTGGATTGGATTCACTGGTTTGTCTGTCGGGTCAGGATGAGATGTTGATGCTGGCACTTTAACTGGTCGTGACAAATTAACGGTCTGAAGAAACTTCACCAGTACAGACGCTGTAATTGTTTTGGATTAATATCAACCAAAGATTGAGGAGGAGAAGGAAAGAAACTGATTTCATACACTGAGTCAACTGAATAAAAGATGGAATTTTTTTTTCATTTTGTTGCATGAAAATAGTTTTCAAATATGACCAAATACTGCCGCTAAAAGTCAGTTTATGGTATCTGTACCCATAATGGTTCCTGTTCAACAGATCGAGGTCCTAGAAGTCACAGAGTTCTCATAGTGTAACTTGTTTCTTCATTAATGAGTGGGAACATCTCCACCGACTTAAGATAAGCACTCTGTTTGTTGAACAAACATGCCAGAGAACGTGCACGAGCAGTGGCTGGTGACGTGCGCTCACCGCTAACCATCGCACAGACGCGGTCATGCATTCAGGAAATGTGAGGTAGATCTTATAACCTTCTTTTCTCTTCTCTTCTCTTCTCTTCTCTTCTCTTCTCTTCTCTTCTCTCATTAGTCGATGATTAGAACAAAAGTAGATCAGCTTGCCAGTTGCTCCTCTGATCGATGGCCATGAGAATAGGCCATACACATGACTAATGCTAGAGCTCGATCAAACAATTGATTCTTTAAGCTGATTTTGGCACCTCATGAGTCCGCACAATAACTCATCTCCCTGTATGAGCTCATTAGTTACAGATATTCTCTCTCTCTCTCTCTCTCTCTCTCTCAGACACTTACGAGACGGCACAGAGCCAAGAGCGCTTACGACAGTCCGAGCTCCTCTTCCCTGATTGATAGAGTTGATACAGTTCAAAGTTCGTGAGGTACACACTGCCCCCGATGCTGCCTGAAATGGAGGAAATGGTACCACATTGATCTGATACCACATGCATCTTGAGATTTTTCGGAGGACTTTTTAAAGCCATTCAGTGGTTACACACCTACAAATGTGGAAACACGACCTCAAGCTGCGGTCACTGGCTTATGGGAACAAGATATGATTGTAAACAGTAAGCGTCTTGTGTAGCAACTTCAAGGTGTAAAGAAAAAACAGTTTTTCTGTATTTGTATAGTTTTTAGCACATTAAAAACTGGTACTTAGTATCTGTCGACATACTGATAAAAGAGTCCACAGTGATGCTAGCATGACTCAAAACCATATGGAGGAGAAAAGAAAAACATAGCCTGGTTTGTTCAGACCCTTGAAATGGTCCATGATTCTGCTTTCCTCGCAAGCGGTTGTGGTTGTTGGAGTAATGGCTGTCACTAATGCAGAGGCACAAGCAGCTTGACATTGTTAGAGAGCTGCAAAACCTCTTAGCTTTGGGCGGATGAGTGTGCTAAAGTGTCTGACTTTGATGCCACAGACTGTGGCGTGTTCAGCCAATCTGTCTTTTTTTCTCAGTCAAAACTGGTTTCTTTTAACCATGACAATGACCTTTCCTTATTTTTACAAAGCAGCTCTAGTTGCCAAACTGAACCCGAACCCGAAGGGGTAGAAGATCAGGAAATACTAATGTGGATCTTCTTCATAAAGGACGTGTTGGCAGGCACCGACAAACGTTGTCGTTGTTGTCCTTCATTCTTTGTTGGACACATTTCACGCATGGGTCATTTCACGTCAACGCGTCAAATACAGCAGCTCGGTCAGTTGCCCTACATTTCCAAGTTTGATGCGGTAGTTACTCCGCTCGCCTCGTTTCTGGGAGCTCAAGGGACAACAAGAGAAGTCTGAGTCAGGGTTGGGTCAGGACGTTTGGGTGGGTCATACGCAGGACTTTCCTATGTGTCGGCACAGATTTGTTTTTAACTTACGTTGCTTAAGTAACCTGACTCAGGTAAATGATGTGATGTTAGTTGTGTAAGCGATGTGACTGACTGACCTAACCAAGTCATTTTCGTGCCTAAACCAAAAAAAGCCCCGACGGTTCTTAATATGTTTTATCATCTTCGTGAGCAAAAACTGACACTAGAGTGGTCGGTAGAGCGCCATGCTGTCGCTCGAAGGGTAACACCACCAACCAAGCCGCCATATTTGACCAGTTGAGAGTCAGAACATGTTTTTAATTTTCAAAGTTTTGCAAGAGGATAATTGTTTGACTTCCACACAAAAACTCAAACTAGAGTTACAGATTTCGAAGTTGAACTCTACACAGCTGGAAATAACTTTCCCATGAAGGCTGTCAGAACTTATTGTTGTGTGAAGTGTTCACACATTTTACTGGTTAATTGAAAAGCAACACTTGGATTAATTTATAAATGACAGTAACTTGTCCGATTATAGCAGGATGGCATTTGGTTTCTGTGTCGTTAATGTGTCGCCTCGATGAAGAATGAGCAGCTATACGTCAAACTTGTGGAGCTTTGGATGAGCTTGTTTTGCTTTTGATCTGGCTGGGAACATTACTGTCAAGCTGGAACCAACAAACCCAGACTCTGCAGACTGAGCACAGTCTGCTCATGTTTTTCTGACCGGCAGCATTAATAACGCATAACTCCTCGAGAACATTTGCCCCGGTCGCTGTTTGGAGACAAGCTGTTGTGAGTAAGACAGTTTCTGTGATTAATTACACGAGAGTCCTTCAGCAGGCAGTAAAACATTTTCTCCCTCTAAAGGCTTTTTTCCACTGTGAAGAGGGAAAAACATTTCATTTTAAGGGAGCCTTCAGGAAGTGATCGCGCATAAATTATCAATACGGTAGAGATGTATATGATGATATATGACGCTATAAAGCTGAATTCTAAACATGCCCACAGTCATTTCTGGAGGCTAGTTATAACTTTCCGCTTCCCCATATAGCGACAAAGTTATACTTAACCACATACAGGTGTGTTTTTGGCACGAGCAGCGAGCTGGCAGGTGTGTTTGCTATTACAATGTGATAATGACTATCATTACAGGTAAGACCAGGCGTGTTCACAGGAGGCAGGGACGGAGACGAGAAGAAAAGCAGTAACGCTTTTTAACCAGGATGTGAGTCGCATAACTGGCATCTCTGAGACGCACACGGAGCCATAAACACACGTTTATAGACGGATACGCGCACACATCAAAACAGCGAGACAGAAACCCACACAAATTAGCACCTTGGCGATTTAAATTTAGCTCCAAATGAAGCCTTTAGAGGCTATCTGTGCTGAAAATAAATGCCCCATTACAGATAACCATTATTTCATTGAAGGAGGAAAGTGCAAGTCAGTGTTTCTGGACTGTCGCTGCTCATACAGAACTCATTCAGAGAACCATCGCTTTCCCTTGAAAACATTGTTATGATTGTGATTTAATGATTAAAAAATGTTGTCAGGCCCAAAATATTTGATGTTTTACATTTGTGTTAGAATTCTGACGGTTGGTTTCAGTTTCTAACAGTGTTATACAATACCATAACGCTGTTGTTATCATGTGGTATCTTTGTTTCATCAGCAAGAGTCTTGGTTTGTGGAAGAAAACGTAAAAATGGCCGCCAAGTTCTACAGTATGCCGCCCTGTACTGCCCTAACGTTAGCGAGCGTTAGCAATGTTAGCTAGTGCAACAAACTGGCAACCACTTGAATGGGCAGGTGATTCAAGCAACAGTTGTGGTCTGGAATAGAACCTTTTTTTTTTTATATAAATCTTTTTATTGGAGGATCAAGGATGTTACATTTTACAGGAAGTGAAAGAGTTCTCCAGTTTCATTGTATCTTTAACAGATAAAACCTTATACAAGCCCCCCC
>OMLP01044696.1:0-13950 GCA_900302685.1 Spondyliosoma cantharus
CGTGGTAGAGGAAGAGACAGAGAGATGTAAAATAGAAGAAGGGAATGAGAGAGCGAGAAAGCTGATTAACCCTTTCTCCAGCCATTTGACAAATGAACAAAATCAACTGGGGCCACACCGCATCTATCACTGCTGATACACACTCACACACACACACACACACACACACTCATTGCCACACAAAAACAAGCCCCCGGTTTCCGAGCGCCGCGCACAAAGAATGCAGCGTTTTGTTTGACCGTTCACAGAGTCGCAGCAGTTAGCACAGAGATTGAGTTTATTTAACAAGCTGCTGAGCAGAACCAGCAGAAGCTCGGCCTAATAATAACTCAAACAAACGCCCTTCAGCTGTATGAGAGCGCTGGGAATACCATTAATGCTCATGTAAATAGCTGCTATTTTTTCGGGTAGGCTGCTTGTTGGATTGCTGTAGCATCTCATTTGTTGTGTTGTTTCAGAGAGAGAATTGTAATTGAACCCGCAGACGAGTCGATCGCTCCGCCGGGATCTCCGGTGATCGAGTGGCCGCGCCATCGAATCCGAGCATCTGTATACATCACGGCGGCTCTTCTCTGGTGTCAGCCTGGCAACGTTGAGCTCCTCTTAGAGAAACATCGTTATTATACGCCGCGTTATTTCTTTGCCGTTTTTGTGAGGAAGTCAGATTGAAGAGCTACTCCTCGTCCGGATTGTAAGAAAATATATATAATAAATCCAGCGTCAAAACTATTTTCTGGGAGTTGTTTTTTTTGTTTTTATTTCTCGTGAAAATGAAATTAAGTCTAACTGAAACGTATCTTTTCCTGTGTGTGCGCACGTCCACAGTTATGTTCACATGGATGCAAAGAAACACACATTATCTTCCGTTGATGTCAGTGATTGCTTTCGTTTCCAAACAAGTCGCGTTAGATGGGAATCGATCGTCACCATTGATTCGTTAATTTTGCGTGCGAGTAAAAAGAAAAGCCTTTTTTAATTTTCCAATTAAGTTTAATGTAACCACATTGAACCGCTTTTCAAACTCCGGTCAATAAATGTTGATGATAGCAGCTGTTAATTATCCGCGCTCGACAACTCGTCAAATGCAGCAGCACAAGAACGTCTCCGCAGTCAGACTTTGACTCAAAAGGTTCTGGTTTGGTTTGTTTTGGGCACAAAAACAACCTTATAATGTAAATTATGTCATTTTCGTTGACTTACTTGGCTTCTAAACATGTCAATCTTGACTCTCTGTCCAATTCAGGAAGCGAACCCTGCTCTCCATCCACCTCCGACTCCAACAGATATTCATAACATCACAGTTCATAATGAATCTGGAATACAAACAACAGTTTTTAAGTTTCACGTGTTTAATTTTATATTTATGAGGATTTAATCTGAATGTTGAAGCGTCGGAGTGCATATAAAAGATTTGAAGTTGGTTTGGTAAAAACTTTTAGTTTTCACAGAAATGTTACACAAAAGCAAAGATAAAAAACATTTTTTTTTTTTTAGTAGCAGTTTGATTCTCCCTCTGCTTTACCCGCCTGAGTTCAAACGTTTTCTAATTACATAAAACTATTTTCCTCTCCTCGAGATCTCGACAAAATGCTGGAAGAACAAATGCAACAACATTTGTCCTTCCATGAGAATGCCTTAAATAAATTGTGTTTGTTTCCTCGAGATCACAAGTTAACTCTGCTATCGCGGGAAAAAACGGAGGAAATAAAATGTTCGACTGAGCCGCGGTCGCTTGGGGCTTCCGTGTTTTTGTGCTTTTATCGATGGACATAACTAACGAATGGGCTCATTAGTCAGCTAACAAAACGAGCAAAGGGTCAGAATGAGGTCGTTAAAGGGCCACATATGGTCTACGAGCCACCGGTTGAACAGATCTGGATTAGAGCAAATCCCCAAATGCACTTAAAATGCCCAAAATGTGATAACGTTGGATAAAAGCCAGAGCAAGAGGGCTCAGTTATACCCGGAGCGTGGGGGTACAGGGTGTCGCTGGTGCTGGGGTAAGAGATGCCTCCCAGCTTGCCCTGCAGTTACCACGGAAACTGGCAGGTGGATTTCCTTGTTGCAGGAAGTAAAACTTGGCGCCGACAACCGCGGCTCACTTTCTCCTTGTCTTTCTATCTGACTTTATTTGTTACACCTCCACCTTTTCCTTTTCTTCTCCCCACCCGAGCAGGTCGCTAACGCTGACACGGCTGCAGGCTTTATCCCGGCGCGCCGCGTAATCTAAAGACTTTGTGAAGGCCGGCTGCCTCTCCCTCCGTCTTCCCTCCTCGCAACCGTCTCCTCTCCCACTTTTATTTATTTCCCCTCCTGCTTTTTCTCTCCTCCGACAGCTGCCTTGCCCGTCTTCCTCCCCTTTTTTTTCCTTTCTCCCATTTCTTTTCTCTTTCTGTCAGTTTGTCTTTCATTGCGTACCCCCTGAGCGAGAGGATTCCTGCAGAGGAGTGGCATTTAGAGAATCTCGCTCTCCTATTGCTGTCTCTCCACTGGGGTTAGAGAAAATCAATCCCACTAATTAGATCTGTGCATCACTGTTATTTTGTCTCTATGTGTGTGTGTGTGTTCTGCATGTCCTGTAATCTATATTTAATGTTAGGAAGCAGAGCTTTAAAGAGCGCCACAGCTGGCCTGTTTGCTAATTAATGACATTTTCCCCTTTAATTACCATTCAGTGGAAGCCTGCGCTCTCCTCTTATCCGTCTTTGTCTTTGCTTTGTTTTTTTTCTTTCTGTCCTTTCTCTATTCTGTCGTCTCCTCCCTTACTATCTCTTCATCTCTCCTCACTTTGCTTACTGTTCTCTACTGTCCTTACCCTTCGCTTGTTATTATAAATGTTAAACTGTCAGTCAGTGTCACGGCATTTTTATTTATTTTTTTGTTGATTAAGGCAGCTGCACGAGCCAAAGTTAGTCCCACCAAGACTTAAAAAACCCTGAATGAGGTGGAAAAAGTTAATGTTATTATAAAAATGCACCGGGCAATTAAATCTTGAGGCACAGTCGGTGTTGGCAGAAGCTCGTGTTGCACTGAAGAGCCAGAACTTTGGCGGCAGATGAACTGTGACGGTCCTCGAATGAACCCATGAAACCAACACGTTTTATCACATTTTGAAACCAGTGACGATGCTGATTAGCATGCTGATGTTTAGCTGGTACAGGCCGACTAACGTTAAAAGACGTCCATTACGCCCTTTTTGCTGCTAGCTTACAAGCGCTAGCAACCAGCGTCCGCGTGTCGAGGGCGTAAATAACATCTTGTCAAATCTATTTTGGGATTTTTGGGCTTCCGGGGACGTGGATTACGCCGGATAAGCTAGCTTTTTGTGGCTAGTGTTTTTACGTTTTAAAACAGGTCACCATCTACGCTACAACACTGTTTTGCCGTAAAGCTCCTGAAATGTTTCGTAGACTACAAAACTTTCCCTCTGCACGACTCTAGGTTATAGCTGAATTTAAATTTTTTCAGGTGAACTGTTCTTTTAATGCCATTTGATGGTAAGTCATCCAATAGCTGTCAAAACATTGATGCTAAAATTCGAAACTGTGCACCTCACTGTGGTGCAAGAGGAAAGTCTGGGGACTAAATGTTGTTTTCCCTAAATCTATACAATAATTGTGGACAAAGTGGGAGACAGATCAATCGACGTTACCGTCCCCAGATACACAAAAATCTGACGGCATTTTAAACAACTGTTGATTATTATCAAAAGATCAGAAAATGGTGAAAGATGTTAAAAGTTTCAGAAAGACCAACATGACCTCCTGAAATGTCTTACGTCGTCCACAAGTCAAAGATATGAAACCGGAAAACATTCACGTTTAAGAAGCAAAACAGACGGTGATTAATGCACAAAGCTGACTAAGTAAACTTCCATTGTGTTCCTTTTGTACCGTATTTGTTATTATGATCTCTGCCGAGCCGCATTCAAATTTATGAATCTGAAAATGGGTCAGTAAAGAGAGAAGACGAATGGAGCTCCCACCACAATGTAAGGTTAAGAAAAAGAAAAAAAAATCATCTTCTCGGCACTTCACTCTCCCTCTCGCTCTCTTATTTCCATCTCTTTCTCTCTGCGGCTCAGATCTCAGATCTGCTGTTTGTTTCCCCGGGGAGAGGCAGCGAGAGCTGAGTCTCCATCTGTCTCTCAGCCTCGTCATCCCTCCACCCTCAACCCTTCCTCCCCTCCTCACCCCCTCCCTCCCTCTCTCTCTCCCTCTCTCCCGGGATCTTGGTCTGTCACCACCTGTCAGATGCCCGTCTCCCTCCCTCACACCAGCTTTGTCTCTGTCCAACTGTCAAATGAAATTTTGAGCGAACTTCAAATGTCTGAAAAGGCTGAAATGTTAAAAAGGTGCACTTCCATTGGTTGGTTCGAAAGTACGCCGTCCTTAGAGAACTGCTTTCAACAAAAACTGCACAGGAAATGAATCAGCTACCAGTTTTCTTCTGACCATTTCCATTTTCCGCCAACTTCAACTTCAGACGCCTTTTCACAAACTCTTCTCTTCTTTCTAAAAATACTCAGCGGCACACCTTGCGTTAGAGAGCGAGTGCTAATAATATTAAATATGGCATTTCTGGGACATCGTGGCTGACAGATTTCAAAGAGCGTTTCAGGATGTCCAAAGCGTTTCCATCCTAATTTTGTCATTTTGCCGTGCAAAAGCCATATCAATGACAGTTTCCCTTGAGAGGAAACTGAATGGCTTTACACTTTCTGTTCAGTTATTGTAATGAGATCTATCAAAGGCCGCCTAAACAGCCTTCGCAGAAAGCCTGATTCCTCTAAATTGTGGTCATATCTGCCATCCATCGACACAGCGCTGCACTTTTTCAATCTCCTCTGACATGGAAGAAATTGCAATTGTGAGGTCTTTCTCTGGCTTTTCCTGAGAGGCATCTCCAGAAAGTGAACTATGTTCCACTTCCTGTCCCTTCCTGAGTAGAAGTGTCAGTAAATCTGTAAGCTGTCCCTTCGTGTTGTCACGCAAAGCAAATCTTAAAGCTCCTCTTAGCGAGATGGTTGATTTTTGAGTCTCGTTCCCAACTCGTCAGATACCGGCGCCTTCAGATGGCGGCCGACCCGACCTGCGATCTCCAAAGCGCCAGTATCTGACGAGTTTTACCATCTTACTAACAGGAGCTTTAAAAAAAATGTCAGCTTATTGGCCCCTTGGTGGAATCTGGTCAAACTCTGGGTGACAAATCCGCCAGCCGTAAGTGGACGGATTAAAAATGTGACATTGCAGGTTTCCAGGATGAAGGTACGCCACCGGATTTGAGTCACGCAAGGTACGTAACAAGGACCATACGGAGAAACTTCAACTGGTTACTTTGCACAAGAACTCACAGTTCTGTTGTTTGTCAGGTAGCCGTTGAGCTGCAGTCACAAAAGCTCATTATCATGAATTGAGAAATGCTTAGAAATGGCCATTTCTGCCATAATTGAGCCCCAAGTAGGATCAATTTGTCTGCAGCGAAATGTCTCAAAATAGCCATATTCTGTGAGTCACTATAGAGACTTCGACTCTCGGACTTGAATTGTGTGACTCACGATCGTCTCTCACCCGAAACTGCATTTTCAGACGGCAAGAGCGGAGTTAACAATGAAAAAAGTTGCCGCGCTTGTTTTTGATCTCTAACGAGAATTAAAAAAAAAACCCCTCTGAGATCAAACTCGGTGGGTTGAAGACGTGTTAGCTGCCCACACCTCGTTGTAACACCTCTGACAGAAAATGCTTTGACACGGCTGACAAAGTGCCCGTTGCTAAGAGACAAAGGGAGAAAAATAGCGTGGTACAAGCAGAGAATCTACAGATTAGTCTGAGATGCAGAACACGCTGACATTCAGACATTCAGATCCCGAGAACTGAGGGTTTGTTTGGATCTCCTGACCTGTTTGATTTCGTTTTTTTTTTTTTGCAAAAAGCTCAAGTTTTCATGCATGAATTAGTTGAACAAGACATGACCAAGCATCAGATACACAGAGGTTTTAGAGCATGTTCAGACACCACGATACTTCTTCTTCCTGCAGTCCGGATCCTTATCAGATGGAGGTTTATCTTGTGTCTTTGCTTCTTAGCCTTGCATGCTGACGATCAACAGCAGCTGTGTTCAGTTAGCAGATAAAAACTGCTTGTTTTGGACTTTCAACAGAGAGTTTGGGACTTCGCCTTGACTTTTGGGGTTGTTGATCTCAACTTGAGACTTGACTAAGGACTTTCTAACCAAATCTTGACGCTTGGCTTCCAATTTTGACCACCTACACCTTGTTTTCCAGTTCCCGACCAGATATTTCCAATATGCTGTCTTTAGTCATGGAAGATTAAAGATCTCTGCTTTATCAAACGGCCGCTAGATAGATAGATAGATAGATAGATAGATAGATAGATAGATAGATAGATACCAAGTCCAATCCATTGGTGTGAAGGGCTGAGGGGTGTATTGAGATCAGGCCTGATCTTCATTATTGTGTTGACGTCTCTATCGGGCAGGCTTGTCACTGGGCGCCCCCGAAAAACACCACATTGGTGCTGAGCACGAGTTGATCGTAGTGCTTCACCGACGGTGGCTTGATGGGCAGTGGGTGTGAAGGCATTGGCACCCAGAGCAAATACGCAGCATGCAAAACAATATCAAAACAATTGGCGGCTGCCAAAAACTCGTCTTCTGTGATGCCGATTCAGAATTGAAATTCAACTTTCCGCCTTTCTACTCCAAGTTCGGTGTCGAGAGGCTCCTTCATCTCCAATCTTAATCCTCTTACTTTCGAATGGTTATTCGTTTGACTGTGTTCTGTGAGACGGCAGCTTATCGGTGTTGCTCATGGCGATGCGTGAACTCTGATATCGTTGTGTGCAGCGCTGCGTAGCTAAAACACGGTGTTTAATACGCCGACCGCTTTGTTCTTCGTATGACCGGGCGCACTTATTTCCCCAGCCAACCGCTCCTCAGGCTGCCGCACTTAGGACACTTGACCAGACATATTAGAGCGGCCATTCGTCAACCTCTAGCAACTGATTCAGCCTTTTCTTTCTCAGACTGCAAGGCCCCTTGAGCACGAGGACTCTGAGAATACAAGGATTGAAACGCACCAGTTAGCCTAATTCTGTCCCTCTCCCCCTGCAGATGTCCCGCTGCCAGTCGCCTGAATCAAATCTCACCCTCCAGTCATTCATTCAGGGTTGTGGGATGTGGGCTGTCTGCGCGGCGTCTCCTGCACTGGCTGTTCCTTCTGCCTTTATTTACGCTGCGTCTGTGTATATCCACTTGTATCCCACAGCAGCAGATGACATATCACATCCCTCTCAAGCTTTTGTCAGGCAGCTAAATCCCGTCCCCATTGCTTTGGCGGGCCAACAGTGGAATGGAAACCTTAACTCACTCCTCGCAAAGCCCCCAGCAGACAGTGGCCGGGCCCCACTGCTTCCGATCAATTCCACTTCCTCTGAATATCAGTAAATCAAGCGGCAGCGAGATCCCTCCCCTGGTCCGTTGACGCGGACTAATTCCGCCGGTTTCCTCGATAGTGATCTCACTAAGACCCCCAGTGAATGGCGGCGAGAGAGAGAGAGAGAGAGAGAGAGAGAGAGAGAAAGAGAAAGAACTAGTGTTGTATAAAAAGCAAGCCAACAGGTCTACGGAGCAGGGATTAGTGGGTAAAGTGGATTAGGAAGAGGTATTCTGATATTCCGCCCAGGCTGCAGAGAAGGTCTTTAGAAAAGCAGAGAAACATCTGCTGGAGCTTAGTGAGGCAGTGAAAACACTGGAAATCAGAATGGCTAGAAGACACACGAGCTAACGCACGGAGAGATTTAAAACAACGAAGCCGTGGCACGAGAACGAGGCAGGGGGAACGCAACAAAACCTTCACGCTTAATATATATAAATGTACAGAGCAGTACCCCGGGGTGCTTGTGTTCTTGGCTCTGTGTTCATGTGTATTTTTAAAGATGGAGTGTGAGTTTCAGAATGTGAGTGATTGCACCAGCTCGACAGGTCCTGGCAAATTAGCGCTCATATCCTGATTGAAGCCTTTTGTATTTTGAGAAGCCACGGGACACGCAAGTCTCTATTGCTCTTCTTCCACCTCTCTGTCTGTTGTTGTCTGTTCCACCACCTTTTATTTACAGCTCCATCGCAGCGCTGACATAATGAGGACATGAGTTCCAAACGAGATGAAATGAGGTAAAACAAGGCTCCTGTCAGCATCGCTTTCTGGACAGCTTCTAAAAACAGCCGCCGCCGCCGCTTCCTTAACTGGGCCATTAACTTGGAAGGGGGAGCCTTTAAAGTCCTGCTTTGACTGAGCAAACAGTCCAACAGGATGGTAATGTGCAGCTGAGTGTGATGTCGCTTTGATGGGACGGGCAGGAAGCGCTTGCACGGCTGAGCGCAGATATAAAGCGAGGAAGACGGGAGTCAGAGAAATTCAGCATCAGAAAGAATTGGGTGACAGCACTTTACTGTACTATTTCTTTTTTTACTTTGGCTGGTCGGCAGCAGGGAAAGGAACGATTTCAGCTGCACTGATGTTATCAGTTAGCAATGAGAAATCATTTAAAAATATATCTGTGTGTGTGTCATGTTGATGTCTTCTATTTGCAGTTCATAATAAAAGTTAATGTAAAATAGAACAGGAAGGCCTCAGATTGGGGAAGATGGATTTCTGCTCCGTTAAAAAAACATAACTATTAATCAGTTCAAACATGTATTACCAAATTAAAACCCACCAAAACTGTGTTGGTTTGGACTCCCTCACTCTCTGCCATCATCTTCTCATCCCCGGTGTTGTAGTCCTGGTCAGAGCCGCTGTAAATCGCCTCCATACTGTCTTTAAAGCGTCTGTCTGGGAGGCGGTGTTGAAATCATTCTGATCTTTCCGTGTTCGCTTCCTTTTGCGCACCCGTAATCAAAGGTCGCAGCCCAGGTAGACTCCTGTCAGCTATAGGGCTAAACTCCGCGGCTAACTGAGCTATGGGCAGCTAGCTACAGCCAAAGAAAGCTAACAGAGAGTTCATTGTTTGATATTATGAAGTTTATTAACTCATCTTTCATCTCTGAGATACAAACTATCATAGTCATTTACATTTTAGCTTATCAAAGCTGTTGTCACTTAAAATTAGCTTAGGAGACAAAGTCCATTTAGTAGCTGTTCTGGAGCTTTCAGTCATATATTGCATGATCCTCATCGGCAGATGGATTTGCCCTCTTTCTTCCGGAGCATTTCTCGTCTGTGTCGGTGTAGAAACCTGAAGTTAAAGTTTACTCTTGACCTTGACAACAGACTCGCTAAACTCTGTCTGCCGAAGAAGCTCATACAATATGAATGAAAGCACCACAGCAGCCACTAAATGGATCCTGTGGTAAGATTGATTTCTCGACTGCTCTTTCCAAGGGCAAGAAGGAACTTTGAACCTGACTTTTAATTATCCGATTAGCAAAAAAATGTCTAATTATTGCAGACATCAGTGCTTGTTTGGCGTTACGATCATTCACAGAGAGAGATACACGTCACAGTTATGTCTGCTTATGAAAAAAAACAGGATTAAATCATCCTTTTTGGGGTAGAAATGAAGCATTTATGAAGTGTTTCTCTCTCTTAAAAATACAGAAAAATACACATTTGACTGTTGAAATGTGTAAATTGAATATATATGAATAGGTTGTAAGGTAATCAGTTAAATGCTGCCAGTGTGCCGGCTGCTACACTGTTCAAAAGGACTGATGTGCTGTCTCTGACCCTGACCTTTTCCTTTCAGCACCGTTATGTATTTGTGTGTGTGCAACCCTTTAAACTTTCTTTTTTTCAAAGTGTGTTCATTGCCTATACGTCTGTGTGTGTGTGTGTGTCCGTGCATGTGTGTCTCCCTCTGACCCGGCCATAAGTCCAGTCAGGGTGTAGTCGTGTTAAATATTGATGCCAAGCAGCACCTGACCAGTCCCGGAGGAGAGCGGTGTAAAGGTTGTGGCTGTAACAGCAGGCTCCAGAGAGCTGCAGTATATCCCTCACTTTCCTCCCCCCCAGGGCCGTATTTTCCTTCTTTTCTGTCTGGCCTCTGTAGACTCACAGCAGCGGTAAATGCACCCTATATGTCTTCTTTTATTTTTTTATTTAAAGCCATGAGATATTCTCTGCCAAATCTGCAGGCTGCCACACAACTCTGTCCATTTATCCGTAACACAGTAGCAGCGTGTTGTGTTGACACCGAAGGAAAGCCAAATAGACTGCCGAGGCTTTTCTGATGCGCATTTTCTCCTCCGCTGGAAAACGGGAGCAGTGGTTTGAGGAAATGTGGGCAGGCCTCCGACATTGAAGGTGGTTATTTTCATCCGCTAGGGGTGTGGAGTCAGTCAAAAGGGTGCATCGCGTGTCATGTTCGGCGCTCGTGTGCGACAAGTGTGTTCGCAAGGCATCTATCTGGGCACAGACAGGCGCAAATACACAGCCCATCAGTGATGCTCATGGGAATCTGTTGCAACATTTACTGCGCATGCACATAATAATGGCAATGAATTACTGCGAGTAAAGCCGTGGTTTTATCAGAAACACATGACACGAGAAGAAAGTTCTCCATGGTCTTTGGATTTAATTTAAACCTACTACAGGAAACTTTTTTTTTTTTCATTGTCTGCACTCCGCCTTAAAAAAGTAGTAATTTCAAGCAGCAAAAACTAGAAGCTGTAGTCATAAACTTGACAGGACAGAGGAAACTCCCCGTCCGCCTGCAGTGCATATTTTTAGACAGCTCTGATGGAGCTCAGGATTTCTTCGAAAGCTGCTTTACTCCAAACTATCTCAGTTGCCCCTTTTAGATAGGAAAGGCGGCACATTTGCTGCAAGGTAAAGGCAGCAATGTGCCGCCTTGTTTATCTAAAAGGGAGGCGTAATATTCCTCCTTTTCCAAAAGCCTCCACCTGGCCTCCTCTGGGGTAGGCGTGAACATGTGACGTGACGTGAAGCCCGGAAGTTGGGCAGTGAACAGTGACAATGAGTCTTCAAAATAAGAGCTTTACATTTGCACCCCATTGGAGTGTAGAATTGGGTTCTTAGCGGGGGGGCTTTTAATTTGAAAGTAGCGACCGTCCGTAGCTTCAAACACAACCAAACAGCTACAGAGATCCAGGAGACTCTAGCATCTCCTGGATCTCAGCGGCTTTCCAGTTGCTCAACTCGACGTCCGCGGATGAAGTGATGGACTGACTGCTGTGATCAGCTGCCTGGTTTTAAATCTCCCCGGCTGTGGGTCGCACAACAGTGCAGGTCATCGACACCTCCGCCCATCTCACGCAGAGGCCGGCACATCGACGTCTCGGATTTAGATAGAGGTGGAAATAAGTGTACCCTCCGAGGCGTCAAATTGACGGACCAAACCAGACCCCCAATTTACCGGCTAGCAATTTACGGACCTAGCCGGGTGGGTTAACTGTTGAAACGATGTCGCGCTGTTGGAGGGTCGGGGGCTACAGCGATCGAGCTCCATCCACCCAAGCTTTCTCGCAGAATGCTTACATATCTCATTACCCCACCGCAGCATCCTACATGTGCAGATTAACTCACAGATATCTTTCAGCTATTTAACAAGAGAGATTTCTTTTTCTGTGCTTTGTTGCGTTCTCACTGATTTGAAGTGGGAGGAAAAAAAAAAAAGTTGTGCGGCGATGTACTTCCGTTCACCAATCAGGAATAAACAACGTAATGTGCAATTCAAAATGTGATTACAGATGTCGGGTTGTTTGCTTTTTGTTTCCAGGCCGCTGTTAATGAGATCTGACCAAATCACACCCACGCAGTCCGGAGACGCAGCTCAGCCCCGTGAGTGTTAAAGTCTTCATGATTAGAAACTGACTGTTGCTTATTTAGTCATGAATATTTGATAACGTTTTTTTTTTGAGATGTGAAGCTTTCGGGGGGGGGGGCGCTTTTAAAGTAACCAAAAGAATTGGTTCCGCTCCAAGCTCATTGGTTTATTAGTTCATTTGGACGAAAATAGTAAAAACAAGTAAAGAAAATGTGCTAATGCGACTCAAACAAAGTCGAATTTTTCATTGTTTTAATGAGTCTGCCTGTGCGACAAACCGAGGGGTTCCTCAGAACTCGAAGTTTTATTTTGGGTAAGCACTCTTGAGTACTGTCGCCGTGCTGGGCCTCAGTTTAATTTAATTTAATTTATTTCATCTGCATTGTACTTTGCCTCTGGTCTTTCCCTTTATGTTTGAATAATAAGTGTTCAGCTGCAGGATTCGGGTCCCCGTGCCTTCCTTATGAGGAATGGATTTCAGCAAAGTCATGGAAAAAAAAAAAAAAAAACTTCAAATAAATAATAAAATAAATAAATAAATAATAGCGTAGATGTTCGGAACATTTTAAACCACGTCGGCATCCACTTTGTGCAGCTTTTGTCCGACAAGCAAATGTTATCTAACTGGCTTTTGTAGGGTTGTATGAGTGGATGTTTTTCCAAAGGTTTTCAGTGAAAACATCAGGTCAGTCCGTGTTGTCAGAGACTGTAGGTTTTGCTTTGAAATGAAACGTAATTCCCATGCGGCAGCTTAGCAGAGCTCACGACTTCTTGAACCTACACGTCTAAATGTTTCGCGCAACCAGCGAATCGGAGCTCCAGCTGCCACACGTGGTCGTGACGGGTTGAGAGACTTCCATCGACGGCTTTTGGATCCGAACATTTTGTTGTTTTGCAGGACAATATCTGCGTTCAGCCTCGCGGCACTACACAGATTTGATGCGATTCTCCGTACATGTTACCAAATGGCTAAATGCAACAAGCCCTCCAGGGCTGTGTTGCAGCCAGATGTTCATTTCCTCTCTCGTTCTTTTTTTTTTTCACCATTTGCCTTCCACTCCTCTGGCTCTTATTTCTCCATATCCCTGCTCTCGGTCCAGATGTCCGTCTCTCCCGGGTTCTCCTCTCTGTTCGCATGTTACAGCTTGTTATTCCTTTCCCGACAGCTGGACAACACAACCCAGGTGTGTGAGGGTGTGTGTGCTGGAGCTGTCCTGTATAAATCTCAAATCTCGAGCTGAAGGGTCTCCGGAGAGACGCCGTCCTGGATGAACATATTTGTAGGATGAAAGTATCAATCCTGCGTTGGTTTGGTTCTCTTTCTTTATATCCGTTATACACCTGCAGGTCTCAAAGGTCGGCGTCTTCCTCCTCGTGGTCAGCCTGAATTCATGTCAGTTACGCCGTAATTCGATGGTTTAAGGAATTGACATCAGAAAAAAAAAAAAATCCATAACATTCATGAAATATTCTGGAACATAATCTACTCCTCCACTCCTAGTCTGTATAATCAGTCCACCTATGTTCCAGTGAAATACGTCTAAAGCTTCCCTCAGCTCTATTCAAAGCCTCGTGTAAGCTCGTGTAAAGCCTCGGCAGCATGGAGGTGAGGTATTGTGAAATCTGACATGGATGTTCAAGGTCCCGAGAAGACGATCGCTAATAGATCCGCCGGTCCGCGGATGTTTTGTGTCGTGCTGTCGGGTGAAGGTTTTCTCTTTCAGCGAGCCTCCAGCAAGCTTGGCCTCAATGAAACGCTTTTCTTTTTTTGTTTTTTTTCTTTCAGAATCTCGTGGGAAGAAGTGAGAAGGAGGATGTGAACGTATAGCCCGCTAGCGCCTTAGCATTGAGCACCCTGACAGTATATTAAGGTTGCTGTGAGGTTTGGTTCTGGATTCGTTCGGGTTAAAAGGTGACATGCGTTCATGTTGTCAACTGCGGGCAGCAGCAGAAGCTAGAATCTAGCTTTGAAGCTAAATCCCCAGCGCAGGCTAGTTAGCTAGCCAGCTAAATATAAAGCACACTGATGAAATGTAGCTGCTTGACCTCAGACAGAAACACACATTTTGACCAAAAACAGTGTGCACAAAATAGCACTAGCTTAAACGTTAGCTTTTATTAGGCCTACGTAGAGTGTGCTTGAATA
>OMLP01044697.1:0-17378 GCA_900302685.1 Spondyliosoma cantharus
GCGAGGTGGGGCGCCCCTGCCCACGACCGGCACCCTCCTGCGGGTGGTGAGCCTACTGGGGGGCAGGCCCATGTCGCTCCTTCGGGCTGTGCCCGGCCGGGTCCTGTGGGCAAAGACCCGGCCACGAGGTCTGACCCCAGGCCTGGCTCCAGGGTGGGGCCCCGGTGAGGCCATTCCGGGCGACATGCACTTTGCTGTTTTCAACTTCTTCATAGGGGGCTTTGGAACCGCTCTTAGTCTGGGTTAGGGTTCACCTAGGACCTGTTTGCCTTGGGAGACCCTACCAGGTGCATTAAGCCCCGGACAACATAGCTCCTAGGATCATTCAGGTGCTCAAACTCTTCCACCGCGGTAAGGTGTTGGTTCAAGGAGGAGATAGATATTACCTTATATGTTTTGATGATGGTGGCACTTTTATTTATTGAACACCCAACAGATTAAAGTTAGATTACGATCTGCTGACTGTGAGGCCTTTGGTTTGTCATCTGTATTATATGTAACGTATTATTCATAACTGTGCAACAACATCAATTCCTATCTCTCTGAACAGCTCTACCAAGTGTTTCTAAAATAAGTCAACCCAACATCATATACGCTCAGGTGCCATTCAACCTCAAATGCACCATCCGAGGAGCAAGACAGAGGGAACTCGAGGTTAAATGGTTTAGATTAGGAGGCGGTCCAGTCTCAATGGTCCAGTCAGAATCCGTTTCTCTTTTGGTCAATGAGGATGTGAGTGAAAAGGCCTCTCTTCAATCGGACGGCAGACACCACACATCTGTCCTGACGTTGTGCATGACTGTCACTGAAGACCTGACCAAATACCAGTGTGAGGTGCGGTGCAGGGGCAAGACCATCAGCAGAGAGACTACAGTCCGGGTCACAGGTGAGTAACCGTGGCTCTAAGAGCATCATATTCATGTCACCGTATGATGTTTTCTGAAATGACTGATCTTAGTCAGTCTGTCCGACTGAGTAACAATTAGGCCTAATGTTTGAGCAGCTGCTGGTCAGATCGATATTTAATGTGTTATAGATATTCACAGTCCCCACAGTCAGACTCCTCATGAGTTTAATGACCAATGATCTTTTTGTCTCATGCAACCATTGCATCTGATTTGATTAACTCTCGGGTCCATGGTGAGGTGTTTGGAAAATGATTGATCAGATTTACTTTAATTTGCTGTGGATATTTATGATCCTCAAAAGAGGAATCCTTGTGTTTTAGTTTCAGCATCAGGTGCATCTGATACCGCCGTGTCGGTGATGTTCCTGGAACTTCATAATTGATTAACTGACTATAATTGAAACTGACTAATCACATTTTTGTGATGTCATAGCTCTGAGACTAGGGAAAAAGACCAGCAAAATATTTGCATGGGAGAAGTTATCTTTTCAATCGTCTTTTTGTTTGCGAAAGGGTTTATTTTAAGCCTAACCATGTGTTTTGTTTCCTAAAACTAACTGATAAGTGAACAGTATAACAATATGTTCTAAATCAGCTACAAACCTCTGTCTACTGAGTGAGAGTCCTGTACACAAACCACTCAGCCTTGCATTCTACCACAAGGCCATCTTAGGTACACTGAAACGAAACATGATTCCTCCCCACTGATTTATAATAAGAGGCCCAGATGAACCGCTGTGTAATTCGCACAGAAAGCCGGCGATGCGGCTCCTAAAGAGGCGTGACGGTACACGTCATGATGATGACGTCGGTGTGTTTTCAAGGTGTTTCCCCAGTGTCCTCCCTTCAATAAACCCGCGGATAGTTTATAATCATATGGATGCCGTTATAATGTGTAGTGATTGAGATCCTGACCCAACAAACATCCTGTAATGTTATGTTTTTCACGCTAAATTACACAATTACATAATTGGCATCAGTAAACTGGACACTGTCTGACTTTGTCTCGCGGGGACGGAGGCTGTTTTCTGGGGGAAAGCTCACCGAAGACTCGGTCTGGAGGACTGACCGCTGCTTGATTTATTTTCATCACAAACACAAGTTTTTTGCCGGTGACAGACGCTGTTTTTCAGGCATAAATGTGACGAAGAGTTGGTAGGACAGGCAGGAGGACAGATGCTTCTCCGCGTACAGCTGTGGTATTTTTTTCCTCATATAAGTTGCCAAAGACAGTTACAGTTACTACGTTACTGTTGTTTGGTCCTGTAATGATGCTTTCTGTGAAATTTTTCTTTATTAAGTTGAGAGAAGGACCTGTGTAGTTATAAGACTCGATACGCGACCCTCGCCGCCTCCGAGAGATAAACACTGAGACGGAGGCGGGGAATTGGCGCACTAACCCCGCATCCAAACGGCAGTGTGAATGGGGCTTCTGTCCCTGACACAAACACATGGGACTTTGAAATCCCCCTTTTCTCAACTCTGAAGCTGGGCAGATAACACCTAGGATCATAAATCTGCCTACATACCAAGTTGAATTAACATTAAATGCTTCTACCTTTGCAGCAGCCTTTATAAAACAGAATGAATAATTGTTTTATTCTTTTGCATTTCTAACATGTGACAATACTGCCATCAATTGACCATGTATGTGTAATTTCTGTTTCTGCAGTGATACATACATACACTGAATGACCACGACATATCTTATTACAGATAGTGAAGGAAATGTTGTAGAATTCCGATTTATTTAACAATATAGTTGGAATTATTTACCCTTTTTGTTTAACAATTGTTCGCAGGAAGTTAACGTTTCTCACAATAATTTGGCTAAAAGAGGAATTCACTCATATAAATGTTATGTTTCTGATATTTTAAAGGGTCATGGTGGAGTGGTATATGTGTTTGCAGCACATTAATCTCTGTGTTTTGATAATTTAAAGTTTCAAGAGTTACAGTCACAAACACTGAAAGGAGGAGACTCCTGATTGGTTGACCACTCGTTGACATACCTTTTTCCTATATTACACTATATTGCCAAAAGTATTCACTCACCCATCCAAATAATTGAAATCAGGTGTTCCAATCACTTCCATGGCAACAGGTGTATAAAAGCAAGCACCTAGGCATGCAGAGTGTTTCTACAAACATTTGAGAAAGAATGGGTCGCTCTCAGGAGCTCAGTGAATTCCAGCGTGGTACTGTGATAGGATGCCACCTGTGTCCAGCCGTTTTCTTCCTCGTGCTGTTTCTTCATTTTCCTTCAGTATTAGTTTCTGAAATTGGTTGAACAGATTATTTCCTCCACCATTCCCCATTCATCATTCAATTCACTATCATCACTTTGACTGCTTACATATAGTAAATATTCATGTCTGATAATAATTTAAATCATTTGCGCTGGTATTTACTCAGTGAATATACATTGTCATTTAGACCTAGTCGTGGTTCTGTGTATTCCTTTGAAGCGGAGAATGGAGGTCAGTTTAATTGAGAACTCTTACTGACTGATAAAATTTGACAGATAACTTAAGAAATTACTGATTTTGTTGCCCCTAAAATGAGTGCAAAATCATTGAGATTCCACTACACTTGGTTAGGTTTAGGAAAAAATGGTTTGGGTTACAAAAGACCCTTTCACATCGTTTAACCCATGTTACAAAGGATAACTTCTCCCATGTGCATATTTTGCTGATCTTGTCTCCATGTCACAAATCCATGATATCCTCCTGTCATACTTGGACCTGAAATGATATTTTCAGCAGTTGGGACCTATGAAAGAATATGTTGTTATTGTTCTCCTATGAATGAATCTCACATAATTTAACAGGACTTCTCTCTCAACTCAACACCTCCAGTGGAGCCATCATTTCTCCAGATCACCAGCATTCCTCAGATCCCCAAGGTGGAGAGGCTGCTGGTTCTCTGCTGTCGAGTGGAGAACTTCTACCCTCCAGATGTGGACCTGGAGTGGTCCAGGAATGATGGAGAGGAGATTGGCACTGTCACACACTTTGGACCTTTCTCTGACCATAATCGGCTCTACAGCATGTGGAGTAAGGTCCAGCTTGTCATGGAGAGAGAGGACGAGAGAGCCGTCTACACCTGCCGTGTTTACCACTCCAGCTTCTCTGCTCCAGGCTACAAAGATGTCCTGTACCACATTAATACACAAGGTTAGCCGCAAGTGTTTTCATAGTGCCATTAGATAATCATTTAAAATGTGATTGCAGTCAGAGATATACTCTAAACTGAGTAACATATTGTTTTCTAAAATGTCACCTACTGTATGAAAAAAGCTTGTTGCTGTGAGACAAACATGACTTGTTGGTGGGGTTTCTTTACCTTGCGAGGCAGCTGAATTTGCATGATCATTTGATCTTGCAGATCCATCTGACCAGGCTTCAAGCTCTGCATTTGTGGCCAAACCACAGTGGTTTAACCAATCAGTATCCTTTGAGGGACTCCTGGTAGCTTCAGGTGTGGTTTAGGTTTGACGACCAGCAAGAGAAGTGACTGTTCATTTGAAAACGACAATGGCGGCTCCTCAAGAGATAGATGCTGCTTGAGAGTATATTTTGTTGAAAAAAATAACTAAAAAATACACTGAAGGCTTTTCTCAATGTAAAAGACATAATTACCCTTCTCTCAACTGACTTCAAAAACAATTTGGTTTACTAACCGGCTCCGCTAGGGGAAGCTGTTGATCTGATTAGTTGAAGATGTGTTTGGATTACCCATCTGTATCACAATAAGTATTTTTTGATAGTATCTGCCCTTTTCCAAACAGTTTCTATGGGCCACTTCCCTGATGGCTCTGTTTAACAAATCATACAACAAGCATTACTATGAATTCCATTGCTTTTCTTGTGAAGAACAGCCCTACTCTGACTCAGGGATTCAATGCCTTTGTTTGTCAGGTTGGTCAGGTTTAGGCATGAGGAGTGAAATGTTGTGAGGGTTTGGGTGAAAATATCAGGTGAAGCCAATCAGAGGCAGGTTTTAGCAAGGAAAGCAGTGGGATCTGGGATCCACAATAATGCATCTGGCACATTGGGTAAGGGATACTTCACATCTTCCAAACTTGGAAATCCCTGTGATGTTTTTGGTGGGCCTCTGAGGCTTGTGGCGCTGGCTGTTCGTTGTTGTCCTTCTCCTCTTTGAGCACCTCCACTGCAGGCCACACGCACCTCCTCCTCTTGGTAGAGGGGCCAATGTCACTCGGACCTGGAGTGTGCAGGTTGTAGGTAGGTGGTACAAAGCCCAGGCCTGCCACATCGTCGTCTTCCTCCTCGGAGCCCTCATCATCACTGATGGCGGGTCAGCTGGCACAACAGTCTCCCTCTTTCCATAAAAGACCCGAGCAGACAGCCGCTGAAGAAAAGAGAGTTTCTGAGTCAATAATGAGCCCACTTTAAGTTATTTGTGAAGGAAAACAATAACAGTGAAGTGTAGATCTACTTAAAACAAATAATTTTGACATATACATTGTAAATGTAAAATAATAATCAATTTTAGCAGTAATAAGGCTTACGGAAAAAAATAAACACCAATATATGCCATTGAAGTATAATAAAAAACTGTTACAAGGTCATAAAACTTACCAAAATCACTATTTATAGCTAAGATTTCTATAAATGGATTAAATTTCTCATTGCATCACTGTATAATGTTATACAAACATGTGGTAACATCCAATACACAATTGAGTACTATTGTCCTACGTTATAATGCGTGATTAGTAAAAAGAAATACCTAGTATGGCTTACCACATGCATCGGGCGTTTGTCTAAAAATGGACATTTTGTCACTTGCACTAGTTTTACCTGAAGAGGGCGTATGATCAAATATGGTCTCTCCATTTTTCACACCAAAAATTTCACTAATTTCACTAATCCTAAACAAACAACACCTATATACAAACCATAAAACATTTAGCACAGCTATTCAAACATATAATGTGTGAGATTCATCAACTTACCATGGTTAGTTTTGATGTTACGACTGTCGGCCTGGGAGTAAGTAGGGTTAAAAACATAGACATATTACTTATATGATCAGTATACAGGTAGGCACCAAACCCACAGATGTATAATGTTTTCATGAGTGTTTATAGCTGCCAATGTATGTAACTCTGTTACTGTGATGATAAATGACAGTTAAATATTTAATCTGTGTCTATAATAACCAGTGGAAATAAAAAGCACCAACGTCATTTTTATAAATACAGTGAGTTTTGATAATGTAAGTACTAATAATAACAATCATGACAAAAAATTAACAAAGTCTGCAAATCAAGATAAGAAACTACAACTGGCAGTGAGCTGCTTTCTTTTCTTTTAGCAGTGAAGTGATATGCTCCATGACAGAACATTATAAAATATGATATTCTATACAATAACATGTCATGGTAAAAAAAGAAAGAAGTAAAGTTGCAGTGGGCTACTATTATAAATAAGCACCACATATATATGTTGTTTTTATTATTATTACTATTTTTCTGCATATTCTTGACTTTGAATGGGAACAGCTGTAACATAAGCAATTTCCCGTTGGGGATCAATAAAGTATTTCTGATTATGATTCATACATTATGAAGTCAGTTGTCCATATTTAAAGTTAAATTAAACAAGTTGATAGTAGAATAGAATTGAATAGAATAGATGTTTCTATTGGATACTGTCTGTACTGTATGGTAGACAGATGTCACATTTACATGTTAGGATCTGGTTGTTATACACAGATTCAATATTTAGCTGTCATGTATCATCACAGTAACAGCGGTACATACATTAGCAGCTGTAAACACTCATAAAAACATTATAAAATGGTTTGGTGCCGACCTGTATACTGAACATATAAGGAGTAGTTATCCTGAATCCTTATCCTGAATATATCCGTACGTGTGTGAATGAGAAACATTAACTTATAGCACTTTGTAGAAGGAGCTTTATAAAGTTCACTACATTGACTTGTTTCAGTTCACGGGGGCAGAGCTGCCACATCCAATATGGCGGCGACGTCGACGTACTCAACGTATATATATGTCTATGGGGAAAAAGCCGTATTCAAAAGTTTTGGGTGACAACTATTTACTTAACAATTTCATCTTCTGAAGAAGATGCTGAAATGTGGTTGAGATCTTGTGAAAATGCTACACATTAAATAAAGTTTTCTCATAATAATTTTGCGCTTCAAGAATGTCACATTATATTATTAAATTATATTTTTACTTTATCAAGGCATTTTTTTAAACAAACCGGATTCATAATTTCTTGAAATTTCCAGAATATTTTCTATATACTTTTGTTTTGTTTGTAATACAAACAATTTAATTAAAAATCTTGTATGTGTGCTTCCGGAAAACAGCCTGATCAGAACATGTTAGATGATTTCACTGCAGGGTTGAAAATGGTTGAAATCATAAACCTCTACAACATGTTGCATGAGAGAGAGATCAGCGCAAACACATTCCCTTCAAGTTTTCAGAGCTGGCAATTTTATGGAAATGTTCATCAAAATTAAAAAAAATATTTCTGCCTCACCCCTCTCTCCCCAATGGATGATTTCTTTTTATTCCTCACTTATGAATATGTCAAAATGAACATGACTTTTCAAGCTAAAATGCTGAACATACAGTAAGAACCTTTAACATGTTTAATGATACGTCCACCAATTTTGTTTGAACAGGAACTCCTCCTAATGTGAGGTTTATTGACTGTGAACCGTTGTGTCCTCTGTTGAATGAAGAGTGTACACTGCACCTGTGCATCAAAGACTTCTGTCCTGAGGACGTGTCAGTGACTTGGACTAAAGATGGCGAGACGGTTTGCTCCGGCGTCTTCAACACTCCACCGAGCCTGAACATCAACGGCCTCTACTCCATGTTCAGTTTTCTCAAACTCACTCCCAACAAGGACGACCAGGCCTCAAAATTCACATGCCAAGTGGTGCACAGCGCTCAGAGGGAGCCTGAGGAAAGGCTCTTCATACTGCCCAACCTGCACCTGAAAGATAGCTGTTAGCTGTAAACTAAAATAGTTAGTGTTGGACTGATGATGGGCCGTTTAAAAAAATGATATCTGGTCCAGTCATTACTGATCTGATGGACACTTGAGCAGTTCCCATTATGAAAACTGATGTTTGGTCTGTTTCTTAGCTTGCTTATTTATTTTGTCAAAGACCCACAAGTGGCTCTAAAACTCAGAGCTCACACGTGTCTGACACGTGACTCTGTAAGGACATTCCCACACAGAGTATAAAAGCCTTCAACTCCCCTCCAGTTAGTGAGAACTGAAGAAGCCTCTTGGATGAGAGGTGAAAAGTCTTCAAGAAACTGATACAGCACTTAAAACGACAAGAAATACTAACATACATGAGAAAATGTGCCCACAGCGGTTTGAGAATCCTGGCTGAATGTGCCATAGTAAGTAAAAATTGTCAAGCTGCACTAATCACTACTTAGATGACCAATTATTTAAATGTGCAGCATGAACCCACAGAGAACAAAATTATATCTGCAGTTTGTCTCAGCTCTACTTGCATTGTGGGTAATGTAGGCGCCAGGTTTTGAAAAGGAGAAGACTGTGGAATAAAAAAGCTGCTATCTCTGGTACTGCTGGATTGTCTACATTACTGGCAATGCAACATAGCCACTGAAGGCTACTGAGCACCCTTATAGGTGCACTCAGAAGAGAAGGTTCTTCATTGACTGACTTTTTCTGCCTAAACAAACTACATAATCAAATTCTCGTTGTTTTCATGAGGGAATAAACTGAAAAGAACAAATTGACCTTAAAGGACAAAACTATTTATACCGTTTCACTTTGTTTATATGTGGCGGACCCTTCCACCTTCCTAGCTTAATACAGTGTTCTAGGGCCTTATTTTTCTCTGAGAACAGCCAGTTTATTCAGTTGTGATGTGTTTTATTTTAACACATGTAATGGGTGGCCATGACTGTAATGTACTTTTGAGTCCTAAATAGCACTGCTGTCTTAAAGTTCATCTTGAATACTTTTCAATAGTTCAATTAAGCAACTGATTTTAATTAACAACTGAGAGACTCCAGCCTCCACAATGTCAGGATGGAACTATGAGACAGATGATTAATGACAAAAAAAGCTCAGTTAAAAATCTGGCTTTATTCTTTACAGTATTTTCACGGCTTCAGTGTACAGCATTGAAAATAATATTTGATAATTTTCTAATAATATGAGTACATCTCACATTCCTCGACAATATATTTCCTTTTCCGTTGAAGGTAATTTTTTGTAAATTGTGCTTTAATGCATTGTTCTCGATGGTATAATTACGAGGTTTTTCACTGTTTTGTTGTATGTTATTTCTGTGCAAGTTTCACATATTTTTAATAACTGCTTGTACAATCTGAATATGAGGAAACAGCCAATGCCTGATCTGTTTTGATGAGAACTAGTTATTGTTTGAAAAAGTTTCACACATCTGTTGTGAAAACTGAGACAAAGCAAACAAATAATTATAAATCAGACTCAGAAATGAAATAGAAACTGCTGAAGCCCTATAGAGAACTTAAAACATGCTTATCACATGCTAACTATAGTAAATCACTTTGGCTTACAAGGCATTTGGTCAGTGTATCATAAAGCTGGTCTGGTTTATATTCTTCAGTATGACCATTCAATTAACACAGACATTCATTAAAAACACAGCTTACTTTTTGATTAAAAAGATGACTTTCTTAACAAGAAAATTCATCATAAATATTAAAGCTATTCCATACTATTTGGAGTGATACAATGATGCAGAAAATACAATCAACACCTATATAAACTCCAAACAAATATTCAGGTTATATCTCTGTGTTCTGTGCAGTTCTTTCACTTAAAAACTTATTTCAAAATCTGAAACAGTCACAGCTCAAAGACACCACTACATTGAACATGTTGGTCCATAAATATTTGGCAGAAACGTTAGCTGACTTTGAGTCATATTGCAGGAATGTGTCATGTTTATCAGCAATAGTTAACTACACTTACATCACGTTACTGTCAATATATTGAAATATCTGACAGACATAAGGCATTGGGAGGCATAGCAGCAAACTCTAAGAGCTTCTTACTGTACATTGTTCACAAACCACTTCATTAATACTTCAATTCCTAGAACATTCATATTTTTAAGCAATGTAAAAAATAAAGCAATTTGTTCTGTTGTCCTAATATCTGTTGTAGTTGCTGCGTTGCTGAATTCAAATGTATCTGATTTAAAATGTACATACAATTACACAAAAAACAAATGGAATGTTTTTGTTCATGGTGTGTTTTTGTGCTTCAATATAAAATATGTTATTACCCTTGGATGCCCAATTACTGATCGGCTGCTACTGACTGGTACAAAATCACTACATTAAATACCCGAAGCAGCTGTTATGGCACCGCTGAACCAAACCCCATTTTCATTTCATTAAAACCAGTTACGGAAACTTAACTCCTGCTAATAATATGAATTCTGAGCACATTCTGACAGTAGGCAATGTGGTTAATGTAAAAATAGATGTTTGTGGAGCATAAAGTGGAGTCAGAGATGGAGTTCCTGATCAGTTGAAGTCTCGGTTGGTGAGGATCATAGGGGCCACCAGGGTCCAGATGTACATTGCCAAACACACCCAGCTGGAGGTGATCTTTACCCACACTGCAGGCCATTTACTGGTTATAGAGTAGTCTGCATCCGGGCTGTCAGGAACAAAACACAACAAAAAGGCCTGCAGTCATCAACATTTATCTACTCAATGTTCAATGTGAAACATACATCTTTGAGACAACATTATGTAACCGTTTGACCTTAAACTACAAGCTCCAAAATCATGTTGCTGGTACAGTGTCTTGTAACAGGGTGAATGGGGTCACTGTCACTTGTTTCGGCTCTATATAACTTCAGTGACAGGGTAGGATCACAGTGTTTCATACATGTTTACTTCAACATACAAGTGTTACTGTTTTACTGTTTAAGTTTAGTTTATTTAGACGGTCTAAAGCGCAGGGTGGTAATGCTTTCAGGTCATGTCCTATTCCATTTTGCTCATTAAAATTAATCTGGGCACATGGCACAAAGAGGTGGTATTTAGACTCTGAATTAGTCATTTATCAAACCAGTCCAAGTGTTGTCTCCCACTCCCTTCAGGACCCAGGTGCGCCAGGGACTGGCACATTATAACCAGTGTCACTGTCATAGATCAGGGGAAACTCGAAGGGGTGGACCCAAATGCAGACACACAGGAGGCAGTAGTAAAGAACAAAAAGCGAGCTTAAATAACAAAAGCTGAATGCTGTACAAAAACTAAACCAGGGGCAAGATACAAAAACTAGTCTATCTAGTCTAGTCTAAAACTAGAAATCAAAGTAGCAACCAATAAGCAAAGTACAAACCAAACTGAAGAAATAACAAAATCAAACTCCTAAACATACCAAGAGGAAACACCGGATACATCACGGGGATCACACAGAACGAACTGGCAGAGACAATGACCGGACCAGGAGTGTTGGGAGGACACAGACTAAATACACAGACACTAATGACAAGACAAGGAACAGGTGAGGGGAGAGGAGGGAGGAGGCCAGGTGAGGTAACGAGGGGGGAAAAACACAGAGGAGATATCACTGGCAGACAGAGGGAGACAAACACAGAGACACTGACAAGACACAAGAGGGCATAGAAATCAAAACTTAAGGAACAAGACACAGAACCATGACAAAAAGTGTCGTAAAACGTATAAAATTTGACCGTCATTGTTCCCGTAAGCTGTCCAGCGGTGCTCGCTGAATCCAGGTAAGAGAGGAACAGTTCATCTATAGCGTTTGCAACATTGTAAAAGTGAACCGCAATTAACGAGCGACGGTTAAAGGCACACTGCAGACACCAAAGACGACCTGAGATTCCCCCCTCCTAACAATTGGAGGAGAAACCTGGTCCGGGTCCATAATAAGTACCGATGTTCAGCAAAGATGACCTGGTAACTGAGGGGTTTAAAGATCCAGTCTAAAACCTCCTGAACTGTTCGGACTCATTGTGGTTGTCCCGATAATACAATTGAACATGCTTAACACTTTTGGATGATTACATCAGTACTTTCCCAGCCAGGTCGCGACAACCGATGAAAGGGACATCCCAGAGCAGCTAAGAGCGCTGCGAAGCAATGGTAAACGTTCCAGCCCTTGTTGACTGTTCTTTGACAGTTTTTTTATTTTCTCACTGCAACACATCAACCACGCTTATCTCCATTTTGTTTACAGGATTACCCGATTTGGCGCATTGCTCCCCCTGCTATGACGACCTTATCTGTACTGTTTGATGTGCCGTTATTTTACAATCTTGCGGCGTGTGTATGTTTACGATTAGAGAGGAGCAAATCTGCGGTGCTTCGGGAGGCTCCCCCAGCTGCATGCTGAAGTGCCCTTGAGCAAGCGACTGAACCCCGAACTGCTCCTGATGAGCAGTGGGCCCCTTGCATGGCAGCCCCTGCCATCAGTGCGTGAATGGGTGAATTTGACAAGTGAGCGGTCAGTAGACTGGGAAAGTCCATTTACCGTTTCAGTGTGTGACACGATGTGATTTTAATAGTAGGCCTATTTAGCCCAGCTTTAATCTGCAGACCCATGATTGCTGCTGTTTAATCAATATTAATGTTGTCCAAATTCGCACCAAATGCAACGCTGCACTTCCCGTCCTTAGCAACACGTCTGCCAAGTGTGAAAGAGACTGACAGGATGACTCTCGAGATACGTGAGGGACACACAGACGGAAGGACATACAGATTTTCTGCTTCGTAGCTGGATGTAATGAAACATTCTTCAGACCTTCTCGGAGGCTTACTGGTGTCATTTACAATTGGCAAGCAAAATAATAAAGGCTCACTCCAACTCCCAAAGCAATAATTCAGTGCAAGCATGGTCACAATACCTGCTGTTTTAACCTGAATGATAAACTGTCGAGAGCATTCCAAATAAACTGATTAGCTTCTCTGATTGGTTTATAGGAAGCACTTTCTTTTTAATATTCTCATTAGGTTTTGGTGACAATCTGACCTTATTATATTATATTAACACTCAACAACAACAGCTCTAGACGATGCACCTTGTCTATGGTCCGCTTTGTACTGTACCGATTACTGTCTACCAACTGTAACTTCAATGCTGTCTGAATGCGATAGAAAAGAAAAAAAAGCCAAGGGTGTGCTAAATGTCCTAAATTAATATCTAAACATAATATACTGTTTGTACATTTTGTGAAGGAACAGTGGGAGCTTATGACAATAAAGTACAATAATCACATCAGCCAGGAGATTGCTGTGATAACACAGTCTAATACACAAGAACCTCATTTGGAATGTGTATAAAAGCAGTGATGATATAACTACGCATCTGATAATTCAGGAGGCAAGATTGTGTGTGTGTGTGTGTGTGTGTGTGTGAGCTGGCTGTGAGCACCAATGGCTGTCTGATGGTCCGTATCTGCCTCTGCTTTTGAATTCCTAATGGAGGAGAGGAGTGGAGGCACAGAAACAAACACACACACACACTAACACACACCATCCTTTTCGTTGTTTGCTATCATAATCAGGTCAGGTTAAGATGACATGTAATTCTTGAAGTGTAGAAAACTCCAATATGTTTGTGTGTGTGTGTGTGTGCATGCATGCATGATATTATAGGGCGCCTTTGCACCTTTTACTGCAATGGTAGACCAACAGTTAACACTGCAGCACTCCCTCCCCAGGAGAAAAGTATTATATGCGACTTTCTAAAAAAGATAAAAACTAAAATATCATCAACTAATAATCAAAATATGTCCCAAAAAAGAAAAATTGCATACAAATATATCAAAAAATTAAAAAGAAAATCATACATTTTACATTTAGCATACACATACTGTATATAAAGCTTTGCTCTAGATTATGTGTTTATGTCTCAGATATACATTTTTCTTGATTGCGTGTTTTTTTTCTTTTTATACATTATATGAGCTTTGTAGAAAGGACAACAAAGAATTTCAATGCCAACGACCACTTCACTGTAATTATTGTGCATATGAAGAAAAGGAACTTGAGCTCGAGCACTCTGCGGGCGGGGTGTGTGTGTGTGTGTGTGTGTGTGTGTGTGTGTGTGTGTGTGTGTGTGTGGACGCATACAGAGTTGCTGCTGCTCTGCTAATGTGCTGCTCTCAGTACGCAGGCCCGTGCGAGAAGAACGGCTGTTTCAGTTGCATCAGCGAACGTCCCAAAAGTGCGTGTTAACGTTCCCATGATAAAGTTCTGTCAGTGTGAGCAAGGACAGAAGGAGTGCGATGCTGTTACAAATCCGCAAAGTCTGCAGAGACGGGAACTCGCAGTTTATGAACGATTGAACCTCATTGACTAAATATTGGACTTTTAACACACACGGGAGACGGTTCATTTCCTGTTTCCTAGCGACAGTCAACTTTCGTTTCTTCTTATCATGCAAATTACATCATTCCCCTGTCTTAAACTAGTTATAGTATAGTATAGTTATTTTTGTTCTAACCATGAGCACAAAGGTCCTGTAACTTTAACGTAATAATCATTTTTCAGAAAGATTATTAAGAGATGATTCCCACTTTATTTATCTGAAGAGGGACGGGAAAGACATGGAAGAAAGAGAGGGAGAGAAGAGCTGAACTGAACTCAGCCTTGATTCATGCTATGCGTTCTACCAGATGAGCCACCGTGGCACCGGAAACAGTCATTTTTAATCCCAATAGGTATCCCTTACAGGTATTAGGTGTTATAAACACAACAACAAAGAGTGTTTTATTATGAAAATTAACCAGATGTTATGTTGTTGTTTTGGTGTGTGGTGACTTCCTCTCTGCTCTGCGCTGAATTCAGCTGAATTGTTGCGCCGTGCTCCAGCATCCGGCAGAAATAGATGGATAGTCGTCGATGGCGTTTACGCTAACAGACGTGACCGAACATTTCCAATAATGTCGCCTTGAGCTGTGTTGATTTCTCCTGCCTTACTGAGGCAATTCTGGTAATATCAAAATCGTCGTTTATCTGATAGAGATAGAAAAGCATGGACGCTTGCAGTTCAATCACAACATCAGTCAAGTAATCAAGTAAAGATAACTGATCATTACCTGGCCGCTAGCACTGCTATACTGCCAGTCTGCACTGATATTACAGGAGCAATACCAAGAGCAGCTAACTTCAGTTAAATTTTGGGGTGATGCATCATTGAAATACAAATTTAGAATAAAATGTAGAAAAGAGTTCTAATAACCCTCGATCTAAAGTGTGCCTCTGAAAAACCCACCTACATTAATACTTCGCCCTACCCCTGTATCCCTACAAGAATCGTGATACAAAACTCCTACACATGAAGGTGCACAATGGAGGGGAAAGGCTTACCCAGGAATTCCACTGGTTGCACGTATGTTATGGAACAGCTCCGCGTACGGTTTCGCTCCGTGCTTCGTCAACCCCCACCGGCTGCGTTTTGAGTGCAGAACGGTGCAGCACTGCTGGACACAGCTTGAATTGTGAGGCAGAGGAGTTCCGGCGATAATTACAAAATCACGCAGCATGTGTTATAAACACAAACAACAAAGAGACAAAATGTAAGTGTTCCCAACCGAAGGATGAGAAGAAGAGCTTGGCTTTGTCTCTTTTTCGAAACTGTTTGCTGGCGTCCACGTGGAGGTGTTTTATTCTGCAAATTAACTGGATGTGATGTTGTTGTTTTGGTGTTTTGGTGACTTTGTGCTGAATTCGGCTGAAATGATGCGCATCTGCTATAGAAGGGTTCTGACTGCCGGAACAGGGGAAGTAGATACACAATGCAGAGGAGCCAGTACACACAGCGACTACAGTGAATCCTATAAGCTCTCCTGCCGAGGTGGACCGGACACGGACCGGACACGGACCAGACACGAATCTAGTCGAATTTAGGGGTAAGTGTTAGGGTAAGGGGGTGTATTGAGTTCAAATAAAGCTAGATAAGCTAGCATAACTTAAATAGTCACCATGCTGCACTTCATGTTAAAACACAATACATCCTCTTAAGCATTTATTTTTTTTTACTTTAAACATATTCTTCTCACTTCTCACTTTTTTCATACCCGGTTCACAATTTAGCCACAAAAACAACACACACACTGCTACACATATTTGTCGGAGGTAATGACGAGCGACACCGACTCATTATGGCGTAGACGAGACGAGGAAGAAACCGAACAAGAATGTGCCAGCATCGATTCAGCGTGACAGAGCGCGCGGGATGAAACTATAAAGAAAGACCCTGTCAATGTCAAACCCATTTTGCTGAACATAATGAGGAGTGAAACACTTTGCACCGATCAGCTATCAGACTTTATCTTCACAGAGAATAACTTTTCATGTCGTCTTCATTGAGCAGCTTCTAAAGAAGTTGAGAGAGAATGTGTTATTGTGGAAATGTAAATGTCAGGTTTAATTTTTTTTTGGGGGGGGGGGGCCACGAGCAACTGTTCCGCGTAGGTAATAATGTCGGTGATTGAGCTGAATGAATGCGAGGCAGAAAAACAAGCGCTGCACTGGGGGAAACACGTGGGATTAGAGCAGAGAGGAAACAATGAACGGAGCGAACGGAAGCCGTCGTGCGGCAGAGGAACGGCATCTTCGGTCCAGCGCTGCTCTTCTTCTGCGGTCTGGGGAACAATGTGAACAATAGCCAGTCACCTTGCACTCTACGTGGCTGTTCATTCATTGGCTCCCTCGCTCCCTCACTTGTACAGTTTCAATGCTTGAAAGCTCCCAAGTTAGCCGCAGCATTAGCAGCCTTCCCCCTGCTGTTCGTCGCTGGCTGGGCTGTAATTACAGACGCATCCAGAAGAGACAAAGGGAGGAAGCTCGAAAGAAGTCCGGCCTTTCAGCCCTGTGTGCGTGTGTGTGTGTGTGTGTGGTTACACCTGCGCAGTGTGCGTAGGCGTGCATCATGCGTGCGATAGAGATCAAGCAGGGACAAAAACAAGTGCAAAGAAGCTCGGCCGTCCTTTGAGCGTCCGCACTAAAAGCGTCCCCCGCCGCCCACTCTCTCTTTCTCTCGTCCCTCCGTCTCTCTGATTGCCAGCATCTTTTTTTTTTTTTTCTCTCTTCCTCGCTCTCCATCTCTCCTTCCCCTCCTGCTTCACATGTCTCTTTTCCCCATCGACTCCTCTCCTCTTTCTCTCTGTAATTGCTGCCGCAGTTGAGCCCAACATAACAAGGATCCCTCTGATTTCGCAGCTGATCAAAAAAAAACAAAAAACAATAACGCTCAAAAGAAATCAGGTAAATGAAACAACTTCCAACAAAGAAAGAAAGTAGAAGAGATCTTGCACGCACAGAACCGACTCTTAAGCACAAAAGTTATGAGCGTTAATTTGATTTGTGTGTAAGAAGCAAGAAAAAAGGGAACAAAAAACACAGAGGGTTTTTTTTTTTTTTTTTTTTTTATTT
>OMLP01044698.1:0-15772 GCA_900302685.1 Spondyliosoma cantharus
ATACTGGAGTCTTCTTCCCTGCAGTGGAAGGATAAAAAGGAATTAGTTACTGATGTAGAAATTTATAGGCAAGACTGATGGCTCTGACCATTTTTGTTGACTCTTTTCTACCCATTAGAAATACCAAAATATGCTTTTACTACTTACAACACTACATAAAAGGGCAGAAGCATAGTACAACGGTACATAACACACACACACACAGTGAAGGGCATTAGTAAGTCCCACTGCCCTGTGTTCTGTGTAATAGTGGATAATGGCTATAAATAAACTTGAACTGGAACTCTACAGTTATTGAAAGTATTCAAGGTAAAAATGAATTAACAGTCTCACCTGGTATCAGTTTTTCTGCCAGTCATGCTCAATGAAGTCCCTGATGAACAATGCCACATGTGGATTGAGGGACTCATTCTTTTGTTGGACCATCTTGCCACTCCTTCTGCTCACCTCAACCTTGGAGGCGCACTTACTCTGCTCTGGATTTATCCTGACAAAAAATCTGTAAATACAAAAGACATCATAAATTACCCCAGCCAAGGAGAAAATCTTGGTTTAAGTGATGGTTCGGTTTCTTACCCATGTAGTGGTATGTGCCGCTCCATGCTAGCGTAATACATCCGCCAAGTCTGGTCCATTAACTCCTTCCCTGTCATGAGAACAAGAACGGGAGCATACTGCTCCAAAACGAATTAAGTAGGTACAGACCGGAAAACAAAAAAAAAGTGCATTCCTCAGTCTGACAACTTAGATTCACACATTTATGAGATCTAGCTGGTTTAGATTTGGTGTGGTTTCAGGACATGTGTGTCTGTAATGCACAAAATGTCTTGAAATTACAAGGACAAATGGAAACACACAGAAACCTGTTTCTGTGCACTTTAACATGCTTGATATATCTAGGGATTGTGTCTGCAGAGAAACAACATTTGCACTTGAAAAACATATTTTATGCATACTAGTTTATTCCTGTATGTAGCTGAAATAATTGTGTTTTTTTTTACTACCAGCTACATAAAAAACCTGTGAGACTTAAAAATTGTGAAGCCAAAAATCTTAATGCAGTGGAATTTGTTAACTTATGCTTTCACAAGTTGGAAATAAGACCCCTGCGTGCTTAAATTAGGCTAGCAAAAACTCAAATTTAGCTATTGCAGTCTGCCCTGTGATTAAGCTCAGAAACCCATAACCCTATCAAAAATGTTGGTGGTGTTTGAAAGTCTTACATCTTGTGGCGTTCTGTTTCGCCTTGGCCCGCTTCAGTACTTAGAACCCAGCCTCACGACAGCTGGCAAAAGAAAAACGAGTGACAAGCTTCTCCAAATGAAGCCATCTAGCTAGCGCACGTTGTCCAATGTTATCCAGTAATGTTACTCCTACAACAAACTGATGACTCTAAATGTCGCCAAAATCTATCAAAATGTCTTTTGGTTTATTTTGGTAACGTTAATGCACAGTAGCTTACTAGCTAAGGGAGGTGTGTCTCTAACGTTTCTCTACCCCAGTGCACTCTTAAAGTTACACACATAACTTTACATGAGAAAACTGTGCTAAACTAAAGTAACCTTACAGCTGCAAAATAATGAGTTTACCTTGCTGATGTCAAAGGCTGAAGCAAGTGTGGAATCTTGTCCGTAACCTCTTGCAACAAAACTGTATGGAAACATTCAGGTAGCCATTATAGAGGATATAAAGATGTTGGTCCTCCTCTGTCTGCATGATGAAAAAAAAAATCACGCTCAAAATTACTGTATTGTGATTCACAGTAAAAATATATTTACTGTAGAATTCACCAGCCAATGAATTTTGACCATGATGCTTTGCAGAGCTACAGCAACATACTGTATACAGGTTCTACAGTAAGCAATTGCTCATTATACAGTAATAATGCTGTGAAAACTACAGAAACTTGTTACAGTGTGTGTTTTTAGCCTGCTTGCAGTACTACTGTGTGGATTCCACTTGTTATTAAAGTTGGAGCCTGTACTGTTACACATCACAAGATGAATAGATAGAATTTTGTAAAGACATCTTTCACTTAATCATAGTGAAAGATGTATGCTTCCTTTTTCAGAGTGAGATAGCAATCTCCTGTCATGAGTGGGGAAATTAGCTGTCTGACCCAAACCTTTTGTTTTTTACCAGGCTGTAAACACTGACTCAGTTTTGGAGGAACTGCATTTTTGGGTACCTCCATGTTTGCTTCATTTTTCAGTGCCAAGGGTCAGACTTTAACATTTCATGTCTGACCTGCAAAGCCCAGAATTTAAAGGTGTTAAAACGATGCACCTTTTCCCATCTAAGCTTTGTTTAAATTAGTTTTATCAATTGAGAATCTATGTTATTTAAAGAAAAGTACAAGGAAAGAAAAGTGCACTTTTTTAATCAAAAAATTACAAAAGCATCAAAGGACCACAGCCACCAGATGAATAGGTCTCAAGTAGAGTAATGGCATCCTTGACAGACTTACTAGCAAAAGTAAATATGTAATAAAATATTACTTTGGTAAAAGCGACAGTCATTATTGAATATTAAAGGTACTTAAAGTAATAATCTCGAAGATTTTGTGTGAATAAAATATCTGTTAAGACACCATGTATCACCAAATGAGGTAACGCAATGATCTAATATAAGATATAATGACTCTGGCCCACTGATGAAAGTGCTTGCATTTGCTGTAATACCAATGATGTACATTGGGGTCCAGTGTCGACTTTACCAGAAAATGTCACAAGCGGGGCACAGTTAATAGCGCGTTCACCCAGCAGTGGTTGGTTGGCCAGAGAGAGTAGATGGTTCGCATCATAATGACATAAATAAGTATGTACATAACGCTACTTTTATAGCAACTATTTTTTATTCAGTAAATACTGTTATAATTACTATCATTACATCATTCCCTTTTTGCTTTCATGTGGGGTTTGGAGGCGTGGCAAAGCTGCCATCTGACAACTGACTGACGACACACAGGTGACACTGGATCTCTGGGAAGAAGTGCGGTCCATCATCACCTTTATGTACATATCAAGTTGAGTATATGTGTTGAACCTAAACAATGTTATCTTGACTGTTGCTGCTATAAGCTGTACATGTTCTTCCAGCAGTAAATGTTTGTGGGCACATGACAGTGTTAGATGCTGCCACCATGTGGGCTTCAAAAATAAAATTCACCACAACGATTTCAACACAACCCCATACAAATGACATGAGCAGAACTACAGTTTTCATGCACTTCTTTAATATATCAGTTTTTCATATTCACAACAAATACATTAAGCTCTTTCTCCTTATGATACAGCCTTAAATATTTTTACACTCAACTGGTTTCAGAAGTCTGCCTATCAAAATGTCTTTTAATTTTTGTCTCTTTATTTTGAACATTTTATAATTTGTTACATTTGTAGTCCCCATGCCTCCTAGCAAACCGACAGTATTTTCTTTTGTACAACTATTTACAGGTGAAAAAAAAACTTTTTCATTATAGTTCTCAGTTGAAAGGAATTGTTGGGTTTAAGGTGCAGGCAAAGGAGAGGAAAGGAATGTTAAGAAGAAAAAGGAAAAGGATAGAAGAGAAAGGCTGAACATAAGGTTTTGGATAAAGATGAGGGACAGCGGACGTGTGGTGAGATCAAAGATGGGTGGTGGTGGAGAGGAGAGGCTTAGTGTTTACTCCTGCAGATTCTGAAGGTCTGGCAGGTAGAAATTGTGGTATATATATGTATATACCACATATTGTGGTATGTATATATATATATATATATATATTGTCTCACAGAAAATAAAAATCTCAAGGGACAGTAGATACAGCGCAATGAGACGTTACTGTTGACCTCCTCAGGTCCAGTCATGTGAACAGTGATCAACAGCCGATCCCAGTACAGCAGACAGCCACCACTGCTATCTGAATGATGATACTGATGCCTGTGGAAGAGGACATGTTCTACTTCTAGTGAGGATTTCCTGGCAAATAATAGTTGACGAACGATTGTATATTCTTGTCCATAATCCAAGTACCTCAAGGACTAGAGAGGTGTATGGGCCTATAGGTTGACCTTGACTGTTCATTCTTCACTTTGGAAACAGCAGTTGCCAAAATTAGAAGCTCTAGAACAAGCAAGTAAGTCCACCTGGAGTTGAGGTTGTTTTGTCAACTGCTCTATCCAAGGTCAGCATTAACAGTCATACTCAACATTTAAGTCAATATGGACAAAAGCTCCATTGGTATGCTCAGAATAATTACAGGCTTGAACAGCTACACTTTCAACTGTGTGAAGATAATGTGCTGAACAGGCAAATTGGTGGGCAAGCATATATTAACTGTCCCCTGGTGGGCTAGTGGTTTAAGATTATATATCATGTAACTGCACAGCTCAGTCGCCAGGATAAAACTGACACTTCATGTTTCTGCAAACCACAGATATGTGGGTTGCCTAGAAGGCTGCCAAGCCAGTGACTACAGTTCACATCTGTGTTTCAATATCTCTAAGGGTGACTAGGTATTTTTAAGGTGACCCCGGGACATCTCCAGCCATGTTTATGGCAACTAAAGTATGTAATGTAAGCCAAAACATGATCTTTTACCAAGTGGTTTTTGTAACTAAACCTAACCAGACCATCAGCACAGCGTTGTCAAAATATAAAATTCAAGACTTAAAGAGAAGTACATGTTAAGTTTTAGCATATTGTGGTTTGCAGAAATGTAAATTGCCAACATTTATTCCAGTGATTGTGCTGAAGAAACAAGCCATGGATGTTGCAGTTTAACCCAAAGTTTGTTGCATTTCACTTTCCTGTTTACTCTACTTGTGTTTATTGTCCCGTCTGTCTAGCTGTGTCATAAAGGTGACAAATAGTCAGAACTCTGACTCTACCAGTATTTTGTACCAATGATGAAGCATCTGCATTAGCTTCAAACTTAAGAATTTCATAATTCCAAGAACTTAATTTCTCTAGTGACTAGTTTCCTTCACAAACCAAACAAGTTCAAATCTCTCTCGAAAAACATCACTAAAAAGGTCAGCTCAGGTTTCCTCAGATGTTTTGTGAATCTGTGGTCACATCAGAGGGGTTACATGAATGGGCAATATGTTATATTTAATATAAGGCCTACATTGTCACCATATAACATTATAACCCTAACCTGCCAACTATGTGGGATTCAAGTGGTAATGGACAGATGATAGCGGAATAGTAAAAAAAACAAACTCTGCAGAGCTCTCGTTCCCTTAAAATCTACAGGTGAAACCACATACTGAAGTACATACTGTTTGCTATTGGCTGGTCTCAAGTGTCAGCCGTTTCTGTGAGAGTGCACGTGAAAACCCAACAAACACCTGTTTGTGCTCAACAAGTAGTCCACAGCATTTGACACATAAGAAGGCACGTGTTGTAAGAAATCCGAACACAATGCGACCCACCAACATGACACAGGCAAACATTACTAATGAAACAATGGCTATTATTTAATTGATAGAATTTTCTGGCAAACCAATATACATTGATGAATATTTTAGCAAGTTTGTTATATCAACTTAGTAATGACATTTCAATGTTGTGTTGACAACTTGGTTTAGTTGCCCTGAAGTGGCCCTATGTGCTAACCATGAAAGCTGTATTAATTCTCCATAATACAGGTTAATCTGTAGTAGTTACACTGCTGATAAAAAAAAACAAAACACATGGACCAGCATGGAAATCATGCTAGCACCAAGCATTTTTCAGCAAGGTAACCTGTTAGAAAACAACTATCAACTGAACACATAACAAGGTAGGCAGTTATTGGAAGTTTTAGGTCTGCTCTCCTGATCAAAGTAAAGTTAGAATATTCAACCTCTCATTGTTTGGTTTTGGTCTCCATCAACTCCTGAGCAAAATGTTAGTCTTTTTAACAACTAACTACTCCATTTTTATAACTAGGTACTTGCAAACTCTGTTTGGTGTTTGGCGAAGTAGTGTACAATAGCTATTTACAATAGACACTCTGGCAATATTAGTGTTCCTCCAAATAAGTTTAAGTAACCCCCCACCTAAAAATGTATTCAAGTTTCTTTTTGCATTTGTGCCGTTTGTCCAGAGTGCGACTGTAGCTCGCTAGTTTTCTCTTAAATGAACCTACCGAAGAAAACAACAGCCTATATTACAAAAGGCCAGATGGACAGTAAGTTTTCTGAACTTTGTACTTACCTTTGAATTGTATATCGTACAGGACATTACAAATCAAACACTGTTTTTCCCCTGAACTTTCAAAATAAAAAGTGACAGCCCTACAATATTACCAGACTATTGTGACTATATTAACAGGGATGTGACTAAAACTACCAAAATAAGACCAAAGTTGTAATAAACATTGCGCCACCCTTGCTAATATGCAACATGTTGCACACTACAAGGCCAAATGAAGTGCACTGTGTCTACAGAATGACATCACCATAAGCCACCCAATAGCAGATGGACTTTGTGTACCTTGCTTTCACCAATAGATGCCAGGCTTCTTCGAGAGCTGTAACTCTTCAAATATTAATCACACTGGGACATGTTTTTGCCTGCAGTCTTAACCTGGGTAATGTGATGTTAACATGAAATAAATCTTTGTGCATCCAGTCCAGAAACACTTTCGATCTAGTATTTTGGAGCCGTCTCAGGGAGTATTTTTTCAGTTTTGATGGAGCTAGGTTATCAATTTTTTACATTTATTACATTACAGATGATCACTGAACAGCTCATACAATTAGTTATGGGAAGAATGTTAGAAGAAGAATGTTAAAAAACAAACTCACTGGATGGGTGGCCATGACCATTTTGAGGAGGGGAAAAAAGCCAGATGAGAACACAGAAAATTCCTTACAAACAATACTCATTCAAAGATGGAGCCCAAGTTTTTTTCGCACTCATTTACTATCGACTCGGAGGAGTAAAAGCATGGTTGTCAATGTGCACCCACCGAACAGTTGTTCTCACCTTGTAAGTTGCTACAAAGATTTAACAGTTTGTGTACAGTAGGGTCAAGATGTCTGAGACCACTAGTTAAAATACTCCCATTTGTTTTAAATGTAATACAATTCAAAACCTTGTAAGAGCTAATTGAAGACCAAATAGTCCCGATTGTCATGGACTTTCTCCACAGTCCCCTAACCTCAACCCCATCAAACATGTATGGGGGCACTTGAAAATTGAGAAAGGCAAGCACTCTGTGACATTACAGCTTTATGGCACACTGTCAAATCATGTTGGAATAACATGAGTCAGCAGGTTTTATATACATTTGTGGAGTCCATGCTGTGATTAAAGGGATATTCCGGTGTAAGATTAATCCATGTTCTAACACACCCTGACACCGAGTAGGACCCCTCCTCGAGAGATAAAGTTTGCAGACCGCTAGCTTACGTAGTTTTAGCATCCTCAGAAACGACCGCACGACAACAATACATTGCAGTAAATGGATCCAAATTTAAACCGCCATCAAAAAGCCACAAATAATGCTCAGAACAGCACCAAACGTCAGCAACATTACAAATGGGGTCCCAGCACATATTTCGAGGTATCAAACATTCGATATCGTTGCCGGATTTGCCAGAAAAGATAAACAAAACTCACCTCTCCAGCTGCAGGCTCGTTGTGGGGAAGCCCTGTGAGTCGCAGTGCAGTAGAATTCCGCAGCTCAAGGATGATCATTACTGCGGGACTCTACTGCACTCGGTAATCGACTCACAGGGCTTCCCCACAACAAGGAAGCTTCTCGGGTGGGGAGTTGTGTTTCTTTTCCGACAAATCCGGCAACGATATCAAATGTTGATGCCTCGAAATATGTGCCCCTATTTGTAATGTTGCTGAAGTTTGGTGCGGTTCTGAGCATTATTTGTGGCTTTTTGATGCCGGTTTAAACTTGGACCCATTTACTGCAATGTATTGTTGTCGTGCGGTCGTTTCTGAGGATGCTAAAACTACGTAAGGTAGTGGTCTGCAAACTTTATCTCTTGAGGGGGAGTCCTACTCGGTGTCAGGGTGTGTTAGAACATGGATTAAACTTACACCGGAATATCCCTTTAAAGCAAAAGGAGGAAATTCTGAAATTCAGTGACAAATTTTTAAGTTGATATTATCATTTGTAATGAAAATATAGTATTACATAGAAGTTTTTAACTAGTGGCCTCAGAACATTTGATCTTACTTATATATTCAACATGCTTCTTATAACACAGTTTAAGAGCTTTGCACAGTGACTGAAATGTCCAAATATCAGGGAGTGGTGATCCACAACCATGATGAGTAGTAAGGCTGTCCTGGGTCAGGGCTAACGGTTCCCTGCTGCTTTAGAACTTTGAGCTTGTTGCAGCTCTTTCTCTGTCCTGGACACACAAATATGGGACTGATGGCTAAGAAGGAAAAAAAGTGCATTTCCTTACATAGAATGTTTGATAAAAAGTAGGCAACAAAATATATAATAATCTTGCTATGAGGGGTGCCTGGGGGTTAGTTAATAATGGAAAGGCGTACATGGTTCTTAATGAATGCGAAGAACCAGCCTGTCAGTGTTCAGCTGTGTGCTCTACCTTCACAACAACCATTTTTAGGCCAGCATTCTCGTTTGCTCACCTCATCACTGTAGGTATGGTGACATACTCGGCTGCTGGAGGCTTCGTCAAAGACAGTCCTTAGACGACTAATAAGCCTTCCCAGCAAAAGATTCACAGTTTGGCCCATGCAGATGACTCATGCATTGGAAATTGAATTTTGGGTCATCAGCTCTGTATGTCATGATTTATTCTTCAATAAAAAAAAGGCAAGTCGCTCATTTGCTTCCATCCATCTCTACAAAGTGCAAGTACACGAGTCACAATGATCAAAACGACTATGCATCAAAAGAAAGACTGATACCTTCAAATAAAGCGGTTCTGAAAATAAATCCATAAAACAAAACAAAAAAATCACATAAATAAGTTAATATCTGCAGGCCTGCCTGTACAGAAAAAGGCAAACATAGACAATAATAAAAAAAAAAAAACCTGTAATAACACCTACAACCCTTAACACACTGGAATGAAAAAAAGTACAGGTGCATGTGTGTAGAGAAAATAAAAGGTGTGATTGAAAGAACATTTTCAAGACTAACAGAACTCAGAACCAGAGGATTGCCGGTCCTTTCAGCAGGTAACACTGCAGCCCGCAAGTCAGCAGCTGCAACAAGTAAGGTCCTATTATAAGCCGAGTGCAATATGAAAGCCACATGATAATAATAATAATAAAAAAAAAACACAACAGGCGACATGCACTTGGATAAGCTTTGTTGCAAAGATGCTGTATAACTTGGAAGCTACAAGCCACAAGTACTGTACACACTCCTTAGCTCAGCGTAAATGCTGGGCAGCAGCTTGTCTTTTACCAGGATAAGAAACCCCAAAACCTCCAAACAAATCTGCAATTTTCCTCCCTATGATCAACTCTTGTGGTCAGCAGAACATGTCAGGCTCCAGGCTTTTCTACCAGTCTTCTATGGATAGAAACGCTTCTGCTGCTTCCACATAGACATGCACTCCTTTGAAATGGTAGAGTGTCTTGGGACCAAAATCTTTCCAACACCTCTAAAGCTCACTTAATCAATATATTTCTCAATTGTTGGCAATGACCAGGCCTTTTTAATGGAATATGAAACCGATCTTGTGTAGCTTCCATCTGCAAACAAATTTGCATTTTCCTCACAGAGAGCAGCTCCTGTTGTTGGCGGAACAGTACAGACAATCTAAAGAAAGAACTGCTTCTCCTGCTTTTCCTGAAAGTTTTGAAGTGGTAGAGCAAAATCTTTCAGTGGATTAGAAGCTGTTGCCATTTCATCCTGGCTATTGAATTTGTTGGGTGCAAACAAGAGGGCAAAATACAGTATTTTGCAGTATTTGGTCATCATTAAGCCCAAAAAGACAAAAAAGCAAAGGCCTGTGCTGCAAAAGAAACAAATGACAAAAACGCTCAGTATTCCTAGCGATGGCTGGCTAAAATCTAAAACATGAGAAACAAAGAAAAAGAAAAATAGATCTGTCTTTCAAGTCATCTTCCTTTGGGGTCCAATCCTGCTGTGTGACCTCTCAGGAACAGGCTAACCAGATGGGAGACCTCCCTTTCTTCCACAGGCCCCACTCTGCCATTGCTCAAAGTGAAGTTCAGCGGCCTGGCTGATTAACCCGCCTCCCTCCTCACCAGCACAGGAAATGAAGGGACAAGGGGTGCCCAAAGCCTCGACTTCTCTCGACGTTTCACCTCTGTCTCTCCTTTGCTTAGCCTTCATCTTTTCCCTCCAGCAGGCAAGTCGACCTGTGAGTTTGTGGTCTCCTCCTCAAACTCTTTTGGTATGGATATCTTCGTATGTGTTTTTTTTTGTATTCCATTCACATTTATTTTTTAACTTTTTAATTTTCTATATTTCCCTAATTCAGTTTTGTCTGTCACTGTGGTTGGTTGCCTGCTGGATAGCTTTTTGTCAAGGCTGCCTTCTTCAGGTTGACAGATGAAGAAAAAAGCACATTCTTTGAGACTATTTGTTTTTTTCAGTAATGAATGAATCCACCGCATGGACACAAGACTTTTGAGAAGTGACGAGTGATGGACTGGTGGGATCAGCGGCACTTACTTAAATGCCGAAAACTCCCCTGAAAAATAATAAAAATATGGATAAAATTAGTCATGTCAATAGTAATAAGCAGTCTTGCAGCAGCTGTAGTGGTCAATTATCAGGTTGAGCTGTTTGTTTTTTTGAATTTGTTAAGTTCAACCATAATGAAAATTACTGTGGTGAGAGTACTTTTAGTTTCAAACCTTTCATCAACCAACCAACGATTTAAGCATGACAGCATATGTCTATACGTGTTTTAAGACACACAAAATTGTATCACTAATGCCATTCCATAGGGAGGAGATGGCAAGGCTGTACTGTAAAGTTAGGCAGTAGTCTGTTTGAACAAGCTAAAAACAAGAAACTTAAATATTAACACCAACAGCTGCCTATTACAGACACATCCTATATATATACTGCAGCATTGGCATTGATCTGGAGTTGTGTTTGTGTCACATGATCAGTCTTAGTCCAACACTGACTCCTCTTTCAGGATGCAGCTTTAACGGCTCAGCTTAGATTTTTTTAAATGGGTTTCTTGGATTTACTTATCCACATTCAGTGTGTTACAGTACAGTAGATGGCGGATGGCATTCGTCCATAGATGCAGCAGGAGAACCGGTGCACAAAGCTAGCAATGTACTGCTATCGTGGAGTCTGCAGGAAAACATAATTTAGCCACCTGAACAAAATGTCCACCTATTAAAATTCCAAATCAGTTTGAGTGTTGGCTATATTTATTATATATTTTTTAGCACTTTGGCCGTCCCTCAAACAGGCAGAGGTAGGGGACAAGAGTTGCATGACTGTATTTGACTTTATTATAGGGTTATTTTTTACCTGGCTAGCCCTCTTGAATTGAAGGAAAAGGAAACCTGTGACAGACTAGCTGCACTTAATATATTATAATATTACACTTACTATACATCTAATTCAAAAGTTCCTATTTAATGTTATTTTGTTATTTAATAGGATGGTATGTTTTGCTGCAGAGGGAGAAATATGGGATATTGCTCAATCCTGCAGGCCACTAGTCGGTCACAACTAGTGACATGACGCGACCACCACAGTATCAACAACTTCATCCATCACTACAAAACCCACTAAGAAAGGTTTGTCAATGCTAATGCTGAATGTCAACTTACTAGCCGCTCAAACGTTAGCTAACGTTAACTTAAAGATATGCAAGACTTGGCTTCAAAACAAATGTGCATTATATTGTGAGGACACATCATTAATGTAAAAGATAATCTAGGGACTGGTTTAGGGTCATATAACCAGTTAAACTACGTGGCCACATTACTGGCTAACACAGCTACGTAGCCATGATTAAATGGTTACAGGTGTAGCATTAGTCTTCTCATGATATGCCTGTGTACTCGCTGCTCTGCTGTTTTAAGTGGCACCTTTATAAACCTTTAATTATTATTACGTGACCAGCATGTTGCACTGTAAAAAATAGTCGTTGAGTGTATGGTGGGGCAGATTCTGTGGTTTGGGTGTAATATACGTCCCTGTTTTGGTCATATAGAACAGTTTTGTTTGTTCATAAGAGAAGAAACCAGTAATAGTATGTCATCATGATGAATCTTGTTTCTGTGTGCAGGTCTTGTGATGCACTCTCCATTTTTGTTAATTGTAGATAAGATCAGATTCAACTTCGTTGTCATAGCACAGAACAAGTACTGAGGCAGCAAAATGTACTTTGGCTGTTTTTTTTTGCACTTCAGGTTAGATGCTAAATACTGAGCAATGTACATGTGCATAGACACAGACACGCCTATATAACAAGAGGTATGTATGAACACACAAAGATAAATACAGTTTTAATTGTGTGAAAAGAGTGAAATGAATACACTAAGATATACTGTATACTGCATGTGCAATAGCTACAGTAGGCAATAGTGATGTATATATGAAGGAGCTAAGATAAGTACAGTCTGAATAACAAACATTATGAACAGAGTCAAATGCATACACTGTACTGTAAATACAGTGTCTGCAGCGGTTCAGTTGGCAGCTGAAGGTATAAGTGTAAATATACAGTGTTGATGTAAGAACGAGTGATGCCTTTGTGAACATTATATACAAAATACATTGTTGGATATGAACACAGCGTTTACACTATAGGACAGATATGTTTCATCAAGGCTTGTTCTTGATTGGCACAACATTTCAATTATCAGTAAGATTTACAGGTTGTAGGCAGGCTGCACCAGTTTGAGTTACATTGAAAATAAAACTAAACTTTTAATGAACACAGAATAAAAATGGGAAAACTGTCTTGACTTTTTAATTGCTTGACCTGAACAATGACTTTACTTGATTTGCTTGAGTCTCTCCACAGTAATCTGGCACCTGCTTGCAACGTGAAGGTTAGGACTTGCTTGTGATTTGCATATGTGTGACTTACTCCCTCCTCTGCAGACAGTGCTTTCCTTTGGCACTATATTTTTCTCAACCATAAAACTTTGTAATCCTACGTGTGCCTTGCAGTCTATATAGCTGCAGAACGGCTGCCTGGGTCAGAGTTTTAGAAGTTTATGGAAAAGTACAAGAAAATAAAAACTGAGTAACTGGGATAGCAATGACTTAATGCAGTTCACTGTGGATACAAGATGACACAGCTATGAACCAGAGCATATGGATGAGGAACTTTTTCGAGAGAGGGGAACCTCCGTGAAAACTACATTTCTTTACAAAAAAGGTTGCTGCAAACACAGGATTGTCTCAGTATTGTTTACAGTTGAGAAAATGTAATACCAAAGGAATGGGCTGTGTGACGGTGAGGTGAAGCAGTGAAAACATTCAGAATATAAAGTACTCTTATAATGGTATTGCATTTTTTTTGGAAGGGCTTTTTTCACTTAAACATATTTTGCTGCCGACCCAGTGTAGACCAGTACATTGCTAGCTTGATACACTGACTATAGATAATTCCCTATCCCTTTAATAACCTTTGTGATCAATATCTCTTAAGATTTAGCCAAATCATCTATACACTTAATTAAACAGTGTTTACATTTTTAATGTTTTTATTCAGATTATTTTACTACAGTTTATTAATCAGGAGAACATATAAACCTGACTGGCGTGTTTATCCTTCAAGCTTCTTGTTATATTTATTTTGGTTTATGAGGACCTAAATGATTGAGAAGCTACAAAACAAGGTCTCAGAAACTTTCATTGGAGTTGTGTTGAGCATAATCATAATTTTGAATCACTAAAACTTCAGGATATATCTTTTGTCCTTTTGTTTTTAATTACCATCAATTGCGGAAAGCGGGGAAATAGGCATCTAGACAACCATGGGACGCCAATACTCAATTTGAATACAGGAATACAACAATTACAACAAAAAAGTAGAAACCTCTGTAAATGTGATGCCCTGGAACCAATACTTACAATACTAACTGTAGCAAATGTTTGTGTGTGTTTACGTTTATACCTTTCATACAAAGACATATTTGTGTAATGAAGCAACTACTGCTGAGATTGATTTTTGTGTATGTGTGAATGAGCTCACCATAGCCACCAGCCTGGATAGGGGTTTTGGGTGAGGCGCAGGCGTACAAACTGAAATCCTCCGTCTGAAAGCCGGCTCGGTTTAACGAAGGCTCTGAGGCGCTGCGGTGGATTTTGGGTAATGAGCGAGCCAACAGCTCGATGGACGCTAAGATCTAACAAAACACACAGTACAGCCACAGGACCACCAGTCAAACTCAGTATGGTTACCAGTCACAAATTAACACAACAATGCTGTGTGCTCTGTTTGGAGCATGTTACTGGTGAGTCACTGCTGCCTTCAGCAGTTTGGAAACCTCCGAGGCCATCTGGTGGAAAAAGCCAATCTATTCTTTATTGATTAAAACATACAAGGTAATGACCAAGTAAAAATGCCATGTAAAATTCACAGAAAGCAGATGTAAAGAAAATAAATCAAACATGGAGAATCCAAACCCCTCAAAAGATCACACCTGTCTTTACAGCCCACATCACATTCTGTGGTAGCAAATACAGAGTCTTCAATCATCACTGACTGATCATAATACCAGTGTTTCTACTATTCTGAAAATCTTCAATTAAAAGAGTATCCACATAATAATAATCAATCACCAATACTGGTCATACAGGGTTAGCTACACCAGTCAAACTTAACACTTCACATTAATCCTTCCCTGTCAGGTCTGAATGCTTAACCTCTGTGGAATAACTGTTGTGTTTCATGGACAGTAGCTCAACACCAAATGAAAGAATGATGTAAAATTAAAGCTGCAAGCAGCAATGAATGGGCCCTCGCAGGACATGCCGCCGTCGGGGCATGCTGCCGTTGGGCTTGTCCACGCAACACCTTCCACTGTGGAAGTTTGTCCTTAATAATTTGGTGGGCTGCTCCTCCTGCCGGTATAAAACCATGTCTGAGAAGGCTGAAGAGTAATGTCATGTGTAATGTTATCAAGGTCTTCTGACTCTTTAAAAGTCGGAATGGTCTCTCTAGCTGAAAATATGAGGGACAAAAGAGGTTGTAAGTTGATAAGTTTTGAATAGGATTTGAAGATTTTCTCATTTAGTTCCATTCACATTAATCAGAATGCCACCAAAGCGCCACCTATTGGCTGATTTGCACCAAATTTGGCACAAAGCCTCATCGGGCAATCGGACACAATTAACAAAAGTGTTGTGGTAATGGGACTGTATTTGGTGAAGATATGCAAGATTGTTTGTTTTAAACACAATGTGCAGGAATTTGTTGATTTATATTTTGGCCATTTTTTGGACTATTGCAATTATTTGAATAACTTTTTGTCAGGAGGGTCCACAGATGCTCCCTGGCAAGTTTGGTGCAAATTGGTCAAATCGCCTAGGAGGAGTTCAAAAAAGTAGGTTTTTCATTTTTTGCTAATTTGCAATTGAAATTTTGGGCGAAAATTCAGCTGAATTCAGGGAACATGTAGATATGACGTTTAAAAATGTGTGACATATTATGATGGAGTTATGGGGCAAAAACGGTTTTAATGAGAAAATAGCGCCACCTGCTGGTCATTTTTGGTGTGTGAGTTACAGGGGCCAGTCTATAGCACCCCTATGAATTTCATTTCCATAAGTGTTATGGTGTGGGCACAGTGCCAAATATAAAATTAAAGTGGCACCAGAGCGCCACCCAGTGGCGTATCG
>OMLP01044699.1:0-15000 GCA_900302685.1 Spondyliosoma cantharus
GACCTGCTGATTGGCTGGAGCTGCCTGATTACTGCTCCAGGATTGGCCAGCGGCAGGAGAGGAGCCTTTTTGAACCTTCGGCTGGCTGCAGTCTTCCTCTCTCCAACAATTCACCCACGACCAACTGAGACTGGTGTCTAGTTTGACCAAGAATTTGTGTTTGTGTTTGCTGTGGTAAAGTTGTGAGTCTAAAAAAAGTGTGCTTTGTAGCCCAGTAGGAGGGAGAGGCATTTTCTTTAACCCGTTTTTCTCCTGTTTTACCTTATGTAGGAGTTGGGTAAGGTTTTGTCTTTTTGTTAATATTTTTATTTGCATAGGGAAGGTAGGGAGACAGATTCTTTTGTTTGTTTTGCTTCATCTCCCTCTGAAGATAAATAAATGGCTACTCTAAACATAAATTCCTAGTGACACTGGCCTTCTTGGGAGTGGGAAGAATGGGGAGAAGCAACATCATGTTATGCCTCTGGTTCCCCTAGATCAGGGGCGTTATTGGTTATGTTTATGGATTTATAGGAGTCTATAAAATGAGATATCCAGAAGTTCCCTCTGTAATATGCAAACATATTGAAATACACATGGCTTCATCCGATCTTTAGTTTTCTGTATTAGAAATGTGTCCAAATAAGCACATATTTAATTAGATGAGTTAATTTCACACAGCTTGTCATGCAAAAATGTGTCGTCTTAATGTAAGAAATCATCTGGAGAAGTTGAATGGTGATGTATATTATTTGTGGAGTACTGCTGAATATATGAAAAAAGCTGTATAAAGGTGGAGTTGCATAACATTCCTTAAGTGATGTCACAAGAGGCAGCATCCATTGGGGCTGCAAACTACAACTTTAAAAATCGAAAAAATAATCTGGTGGTGTGAGTTACGGCCGGTCCTCACGCCTCATTGGAGGCGGCAGCAGCGGCATCATGTATAGATCCGGAATCTCACCTATTTTTTTCGCTTCGTGCCCACAGTTCTCGGCAAAAATAGACCTGAAAATGATCCGTGGGATCGTCATATCGACATCATATTCTGTTTCTTGTCACAGACTTGAGGCAACATTAGAGGCCACTAGCATTGCACACCTGAATCTCTAACCGAAATGGTGACGGTTTAGTTGCATTTCGAGTAAAGTACGTGCCAGGTTTTTTTTTGCGTAAATGCCTCTGCTGCGTTGAGCTGTCCGTGTCCATCGTGAATCTGACAGTGCTGTAAGTGCAAAGGCGCTAAATCGGCGAAGTAAACTAACAGAATTTCGACTAGACCAAAGAACTATAAACGTCTACCCCGGCTCTGATTTTATTGGTGAATTCTGTTTTCAAGTTCATTACACTGTCATGGTGTCTGAGCAGTAAAACGTCGCGCGGTGCCAGGTTCTGGAGGCAGAGGGGCAGGTGGGTGCTGACAGAGACGGGTGCACAGACACCATGAACAGAGGGAAGGAGCCAAGACCTGCCAAGCACACACAGACACCAGCGAGGCCCCAAATGACACAACATATGGAGTACAGCTGAGAGATCCCTCCGCCCCTTCTCCACCCGCCATCATCTCATCCCCCTTCTCCTGCCACGCAGCGGCTCTGTGAAGAAAAGGAAAAAAAAAAACAGGCGCTGAAGCCGCGATAGCAAGCGGAGAATTTGAATATCTATTTTTGTAACAATGGCAGCCATGTTAGGCATTCTCAGAAGACATGCTAAACCGTATCTCGATTCACACTGAGCGTCCCTCTGTTCTAATTCTGTATAATAAGAGAATTGGTGAAGCTTGTTAGGCAATAACATTGTGTCCCTGCAGTATCAAAGACTGCGAGGTGAAACCTGAATACTGCCTTCTCCTGAACACAGAGGGCATGGAGGAATTCAGAAAAGCAAACTAAGTGCCGTTGTTTATTCCTCTTGATGCGATCGATGCAGTCGATACATTGTCTTCTACAGCTGCTGTACAGCTCTTATTAATGAGGCAGAGGCCGATCACCACCACAAAAAAATCTCACGCCTTCATTAAAAGGAACGATTCTTTGCCTTCAGGCCAGAAACAAACACAATGTAAGGAGGACTTGACCTCGACTTTCCACCACTTTACTTTTGTCGAGGCGCACTTTGACCAAAAAAAAAAAAAAAAAAAAGAAAAGAAAATTCCAGGCTTTCTCCGCTCGCAAAAAAATAAATATTTGTCAGGTTTTCAGAGAGATGGAGGTGATGGAGGAATCAAGGCATGGCAGCAATCCCCAGGCATCAGCCATCTCAGCCTAATAGCTCTCTATTCCAGTGTTCTCGCTTCCTTTCTAGCCATTTTTATCCTACGTAGGCTTCACTTTCTCCCCTCCTCTCTGCCCCCGCTTTCCTCACTGTGCCACTTGGTGCAGCTCCATCGTAAAAGCATCCAACACTCTCACCACCCACCACACCGGCAGCATGGCAATGACTACAGGGCATGTCCAGATGTGCGGCGGATCAGACCGGTGTCACCAGCAGGCCCTACACCCACGGACATCTAGCTGATTCACAAAGGCTGCCACAGCCAGCAGATACATGCTGCCGGGTTTCCCAGTTATGGGGCGTTGAAAGCTAATCGAGGGCCGAGCGACTTCCACCCTGCTGACTCACTCGCAGGACTCCATCACCTCTTCCGCAAAAACAAAAACTCAAGACTCATCCCTTGAGTGTTACAGATGGTGCGTTATAAAATCATGATAGTGTTTGTTTGATAGCAGTTGGTGAATTCAGTGCCAAGACATGACACCACTATGACCACTTAACAGTATTCATTAGTGGTGTCCTGAAACGCCTGTCACCATCTGTCATTCCCCTCGGCTCAAAACAGCCGAGGGTGGGTGCACGGAGGACGTGGAAACAGTATAGTTTAAAGAGCCGAGCCGTGCAGACCGCGGCTCCCTTATATGAGGCCTGTGTCAGTTCAACGAGCACCAAGAAGTCATTCAATGTACGTACTACGTGTGCACCAGCCATAAACTGTGTATAAAGATGGTCGACGCTTTCTCCACTTTCCTCTGAGTGTACAAAAATGAAGACAAAATATCCTGGATTCAGACGCTGCCATCGTGCCTCCTTTGGAGCCGGAGTCTGTGCAGTAGTGATCAGCATTTGGAGCCCCCTGTCTCAAGGTGTAGCCCGTACACCTGCCAAAGCTGGGCTCAGCTGTCAATCATGATGCCCTTCTTTACAGCATCGAATAACTCCACCATGACAGGCTAATGAGCACTTTAATGTACATCAACGTGATAAGAGCTCTCTTTGGGAAAAATGTATTTGACGTGAACTTTGAGTTTTTACTTACTGACTCATGTCCTACCTATGGAGGGGCAAGAGGTCTGTGACCTTTACTGCAGCACCCCTCCTTAACCCCCCTTGGCTTAACTTTAGGGAAGATTTCCTTCCGTCCATCTGTATTTCCAGTCAATGCCCCTGCCAACCTGATGTGCCAGTATTAATGTGTTTTCAGACAGAAAAAAATGTGCCGCCGCTGCCGCCTTGGTTGTTTTTTTATGTTAAAACGACAGCAAGAAGAGGGAGGACGGCTACCGCTCTCGCTATTTGCTGCTGATGTCTGAGCAGATGATGGTTTGACTTTCTGAACTTGCAGCTCGCTGCGGTTTCTGTGGTTGCCATGGTCACAGTGAGCTGCTAAGGCGAGTTGGAGAAGTTGAAACATCCTGGGAAACAGTACAGGTCCAAACTGTACAGGTATCTGAGTTGACGGTTGCACTGAGCCAGACAGCAGCCTGCAACATAAACTCAACAGCCTCAGTCTTTAACCCTCATTAGCTTTCTTGATAAAGTAAGTTTGGCAAGTAACCAAACAAACATTCACCAGGAAAAAGTGCACCGCTCACGTCACTTTTCGGGCTAAATAGCTAATTAGCTGCCTAGCTGCGGCGCCTTAGATGGCTGCAAATGTCACTCTTTACTTTTCTATTCCACTAACAGCATGCTGTCTGACCATGACACGTAGGCCACAGCAGAAGTTTGTTTAGTGAATTGAAAAAGAGCATTTCTGATGTTTTTCCAACTGCCTCAAACTGATACATCTTAAAAACATGCTGATATTGCTTTTGACTGCAAACAGAGATGACTAATTGTGATTTCAGCAGGACTTTCATAACAAATAGCAGGCAGCATACGAACAGAGTAACCAATTACTGATGCTTACTGTAGATGCTGTTAGCCAGTTAGCTCAGTTAGCCCTGCAGCTAGTGGCCTGGACTGGGATGTCAGAGCACCAGGGGAGTGTTAGCGTTCACAACCCCAGAACGGGAGCTGTAGAGCTGGATGGGCCGGGGCTCGCTGTTTATCTGGTTATCCTAATGTGTTGGTATTTTTCAGTTAATCTTTTAATGTTTAATGTTTTCCACAAAAGATCTTACATATTACAAAGTCTGTAAAAACACATGGAGAGTGATTGCAACCTCAGTTAACTTTGCCTGACTGTATTAAGCCGCCTTCTGCTTTTAGACTATCTTCTGCCAGATTCACACCATAAAGTGGTGACAACACTACAAATCAGAGTAGCATTGCATAAGAGTGCAGCCTTCTGTGTTTGATTATGACTGGCCATTTGCAGATTTTAAAGCTTTATTTTTGCTGATAATTTTGAGTACAAACCTGAAAAAAACAAGTTACGTACTTGGGGTTCTTATCAAAATTCACAGCAGCTGCCTTGACACGTTCATTAATAATGAAAAGGCAAGGATTCTCAAATGATAGCCTGGATACTCTCTCAGTATACAGTGGCTCATGAAGCTGAAAAGTGAAAAGGAAAATAAAATGAAATCCTGAAAAGCTGTCGAGAAAGCTAAACCAAGAGAGCCCCTGAGAAAGGGGAACGGGAATTACCTCGCTGCTTCGACGATTACTCCCATATTTGTTCTAATTGCTGTTATCATCATTAATATTGTGAAAATAATGAGAGAGCTGCTATTTGTGAAACAGCATGAGGCTGAGACGCTGGAAGCTGGCTTAGAAGGATGCTGTCTTCAAGGAAAAGTAATTAGTGCCTCCTGATGGATACATACAGTTTGTGTATATATGTAGGAAGAAAGTCAGACAAACACTCCGTACGTCCAGGTAATAAGCCTCGGCAAAATACACTAATCATTTTTATTTGAAGAAAGTTTACGCCGGCGACTTTGTGAAACTATAAATTGACTCGCATAATTAACTCACCTCACTTAAACCAATACGCTCGTTGCGTGTGGATTTTATTTGCCGCCCGTAGTCAGAATTTGCTGCTGAGCATCGTGGGAATTAGGGTGATGCCTCTGCTCGGATAGCAAAAAAAAAAACAATGCGAGGAAGACACCATTGTTGATTCATCACTGCTTTCTCTCTCGACTAGCTCGCTCCTCGGCCTTCTGTGGAAGCAGACGCATCTTAATTAATCCCTGACACTGAGCCGAGCGTGGGGAGAGGGTTCGGGACAGCGCCACGCAAAGTGGGATCCGCCACATCCAAATGAGGCCTGACAGGTGACTGTGTACCCAATGTGAGCCACTGTGCGCATGCTGGAACCAGCCACGAGGGGCATTTGTTTAGGCTATCACTATCACTATTTGCTGACTTCTCCTTTTTTTTTTCCTAATTGGTATGGAATTTAAAGGAACCCATCCTGGTGATGTCATTGTTAATTACACTTTAGGCCGGGCAGCATCTTGTTGTCGCTTTTTTTTCTTCTTCTTTTGTTACGGAAGGCCTGGAGAGAGGGACAGATTGCGAGCACCAGTGTATGTTCAGTTAGTTAAAAGATGAGAAGGCAGAGCCAAAATTAATTGTTGTCTCAAATCGCACGCTCAGCAGGCCTGATGCACGCGGGCCTCCACGCTGAAAGTTGTATGAACAGGAGATGAATTGGAGAGGTTTTCTAATCTGGTAGCGTGGAAACAAATGGCTTGCTTCCCTCTTGCACTCGTTCTCCGTCATTTTTTTTTTTCTCTCCTCTGGATATCTCACTCAGTGTGTATTTTGACCATTTCTTTCCCACAGAAACCGTTCTCTCTTTGTGTGTGTGCCTGTCTCTGTTCCTCCTCTTCTCTCCCTCGCTCCCTCTGCTGATTGCTATTCGTGCTTTGGAGGCAGCCTGAGCCCTAGAGCTCAAAGAGTTCAGTATCTCGTCGACGGCGGTGAGAGGCAATGAGGAAGCAGTGGTAGAGGAGTAAAAAAAAAAAAATGTGGAGGAAGAGAAGCCAGAAATTCAGTACAACAACCACTAAATGCCAGTGTGTTCATCTAATTATCGATCATTTCCAGGAGAATAAAGGTTGCCAGAGTCCTGCGCTCTTATCCACCCGAAACATGAGGTTGCCAGAGGAAACGAGAGAAAAACAATGGCTTTGATATCACTGCTTTTTTAAGCTGCCAGTCTCACTGTGAATATTCATTACAAACAAACTTACTGTATAATTTCTCTCAAACAGTATTGCAGTATGTGTCACTGGTTTTGTGCAGTCTCAAGCCTCTGCTCTGTCTCCTGCTAATCTGGCTCTTGATTTCATCCAGTTAAAGCTCCATAATTGTACATGGGAGCAGTGCATTATGGGTACCCACCTGCAATCATATTTATTTTTTTCACTAAAGGAGACATGCTCATGTTCAGGTTACTGCTAGAGTGGGTTTTCGTGCTTAAGTGCAAAAACAAAAACGCCTTTGTTTAAGCTCCTGTCTCTTTTAAGGGCCCCCTCTCCTCTGATTCGCCAGCTCACACATGCCTGAGCCAGCACCGCTAACACAACCAGAGCAGCTGTGCTAAATCAATTCTTACATGCCAAACTAACCGCTAGGCATTAATTATGCAAATGCGTGACATGGGTGATGTCGTGTGATGTCACAAGGTCGCGGTATTAGAGGCAGGCGAGGCATTTCAGGAGCAGTGTTTTCCGTGGGAGAGAGGAGCTTCTGTAGGTGCGAACTTTGACCTTTTTAACTTCCAAGATCTTTAACAAGAACAAATAAAGCACAGAAGTAAAGGGGAAAACAAATGAAAAGCATAACATAATTTAACATATGGATGAAGATTAATTTATTTTCTTGGACATACTTTTTGTTTTTTTGTTGTACTCATTGGTACTAATGTATGCACATTGCCTTCAGCTGTTTTTGTCTACAACAAAATTATCTTTGGCACTATTAACAGCAAAATACAATATCTGTAATTCCATTTCTCTTGCCATCCGCGGCTGAGGTATCGGGGATGGAGTCTTGGAGATACGCTGACAAATGCACAACAACATATCAAAGATTGCAAAGCAGCATGTACTCTCACTCTTTATCTTCCTCCCTCGAATCGTACATGTGAGCAAACGCGCGCTCTCTCACACACACACACACACACACACACACACACACACACACACACACACACACACATACGCCCACACACAACCACTGGAAAAAGACACTCTGGCAAATACTGTTTACTGATATGCGGATTGAGTTTAAGACCGGAACGCTGAGCATTTCAATCTAAACAGTAAACACTCTTAATTGGATTGTGTGCTTATGTGCTTTGATGTGAATCCTCTAAGGACTGTATATTATTAGGCCTAATTGATTCTGATACATATTTACACGAGTTTGGAAAATGAGTCCAAAACAAACGCGAGGGGGTTTTCATCACGAGGCTAATGGCGGCGCATTACACGGCACCTTTAGCCCGCCATTAACTGGGCGCCGTGTCGCTGCGGTGTCAGAGTTCGCCGGTCATTTGCTCTGTCCACGTCAACATCTTGCGGAAATGACACCGCGGACCTCCCGCTCGTCACAAATGAGGCCCCGAGGGAATGATGGGAGCCGAGCGAAGGGGACTCACCGTCACCCTGAGGTCGAGAGGTGGCGCCCTGATCCTCTGTTGCTGACCTCGAATACCGTGACCTGCCTCCAGAGGGTGCGTGTCAAGCGATTCGACCTCGTCCACGAGGGACGGAGGTCTGCTTTAGAGTGCCAGGAAATGTCAGCCTGGACAAAAGCAAAGCGACCACCAGTGTGTATTAGACAATTTGAATGCGTGAGTCAGGATGTTTGTGTTTTGTCAAGTCAAATAGCAAAGTTCGAGTCAAGCACAGTCCGTCTTTAACAATGAACAGATGGTCCACGGTGTGCAGGAGCAGAGGATTGGGTCTGCAGGTTGATTGAGGGTTGAAGTCTTTTTGACTTCGCCGTCCCCCCGGGGTGACAGTGGCGGCAGAATAACATGAGCTTCTTTGGCCAAGCAGGCATTCCCATCCTTGGTTTCACATCACCTGCAATTTAAATTCCATTACTTGCCTTGCCACACTTCAAATAAAGCCCGGGCCTATTAATTACCAAAGTATGGGTTCAGGGTAAAGGTGAACGTGCAATTACAGAATTAAATCAAGCCCCCGTTTAGCTTGTCAGTCCTGACAGAAATAATTTGAGTGAATTATTAAATGCTTCCAGTGCTCTCAGCCGCTTCATTGTCGGCTCAGACTTGGCCAGCCGCAAAGAATCCGAGCTCCTTTTCTCCTGCTTTTAAAGCAGAGCGGCTAATTGTGCTTCTTTTTTTTTCTTTCAAGGAAGTGTTGAACTCAACGTGTTTATGATAAACAAAAGAAAAATTACCCGCTGTCACTGCGGCGGCGCGTATGCCTCCAAATGTTTTCTGTGTTCTTTGAACCATATAATAAAAAAGGAGTCAAGCTTAATGAGATCATTTTAAATTTGTGGTGGTTATGGTAATCAGTTGTATGTCATTATCAAGTGTTTGAGGCCTGGCAAATTAGAAGTTTTAATAAGCTACCTGCACAGGTAATTTAAAGTTCCAGAGTGATATTTTTAAAGGGTAACTCCTCCAATTTTACACGTTAAAGTGTTTTTTGCAGGTCCTGGGAAGTACAACTGAATATATGTTAAAATAAAAAAGCCGTTGTGGCTCCAGATGAAGCTGCATGTAATCTGATAAACTGGCTCCAGTGATGTTACTCAGTGACTATGCTGCATTGTGGGTAATGTAGGCAGCAGGATTTGAAAAGCAGTCCTGCACTCCTCAAACCAAATGATCAAAATCAATACTGCAGAACCAGAGATTTATTCCACACGTTACTCCTCCTTTTCTAAAGCTGGCGCCCCCATTACCCACAATGCAGCTGCCCGACTGAGTGACATCACTGGAGGCAGTTTACCGGATTACATTCGCCTCTTCTCCTCTGGTGCCACAAAAGGCTTGATAGCACTTTTTTCACATACGCAGCAGTGCTCCCCGAGATCTGTAAACACACTTTGATGTGTAAAAGTGGTGGAGTCACCCTTTAATTTTTATGACTGCATAATAGTTCACATTCAAATGATACCAAAGGATTCTCCTCACGCCCACTTACGCATTTTTCAGATTTTGTCTTGTAACCAAGCCTAAACAAACTTTCCTTTTGCTGCTGTGTATAAATAAGAGATTACAGAATAAATCTGAACTGAAAGGAGCCATAAATATTTGCTTGACTGTTATCCCCACGGCTCACGCTGCCATGTTTTAAATGTGTTTTCCTTCAGTAAAAATGAAAAATAGCAAGAAAAAAAAAAAGTCTTGTTTTGTCGGGTTTCTGCTGCTAGCGAGCATTTTAACTAATTGCCTGTAATGAAGCAATTTGCCGGTGGCTGACTGGATTCAGTGGTTGAGTTTTGGTCTCTATGACAACCAGCTGTCTGTAATTAGTAAATCAAGCCAGGGTGAGGTTGTTTTTTTTTTTTTGGGGGGGGGGGCAGTCAGAGTGGCTGAAAAAGAAGTCAAGAGTGGCAAGTGTTCTCAGTAAATTGTGTTGGCCGTGAAAGTTTCTGCTCACTTAGCTGCAGGGATGTGTGTACCTCTGGTGGTGTTTCTCAGGTATTTGCAGCCGGAATGTTTCCTGTGGTTAAAAAAGACGGATCACAGCGTCTCAGTGCTGTGCTGTGCTGTTTGCCTTCTCAGTGTTTGTTTCTCTTTGCAGCTCCGTCGTGCTCTGCTCTGTGTCGGCTGGAGGTGTGTATTGTGCTAAGACAGCGAGAGGTATGTAGCGCTTCGATTGATGTCACTGCCTTCTTTATAATTACCAATTAGCGGGTGTATTTGACATTTTCCAAACGAATGAAATTGCACGCGGGAGAATGAATACAGTTTGTTGATGCTTCTGCGTGTTGTTCTGCTGTAGCCCGCGCTGCTGCCTTGGGTTTGGATTATCCTGGAGTCCACGGAGCGCCTGATCTCTACGGGCCAGCTCACGATGGGGTGCATACCGGCACGCTCGGCACTCACCATGGATTGGCTGAGACTGAAGCTTACGTGGCCTCCGACGGACAAAATCGACCGGGAGGGAGATCCCTGGATGTCAGACCGAAGAGCTCTGCGTCTACATTTCCACTGAGCCACAACAATCCGGTTCAAAGTGAATACACAGCTGACCAAGTGCTCAGATCTCCCAGAGGACAGTCGGTTATTAACCGCGAGTATGATTTTGAGGAGGTCAACCGTGTTGCCCCTCCAACTCTGGCTGAAGCCCCGGGCCAGCCTGACCTTGTGAAATGGGATCCTCAAGGTCGCACCAAACCGCTCTCATTTGTCTACAATCATCATGACCTTGTTGTTGACGAGTCTGTCCCAAATAGACGTGGCGTGTCTCTAAGAGGGCTCCCCCCGCCCCGAAGCCGGGGTCACGGCGCTTACCAGAGGGGTCTAGCGGGGCACGGCCTGGGCAGAGAAGTCCCTGTCCTCAGTTCATCCAGCTTCACCGACAAAGCCCACGTCAGAGCGATGACTGGCCGGGCCCCTGCTGTCAGCGGGCTGGAAAGGATTAGGTTCCCTGTCCATCTTGCTCGGCCCCCGCGCAGACGCCTGAATGTCAGACAGTTTGTTCAAGGTAACCCTGTCTTAGACGTATGACAAAACCAAAAATCAGGTCCAGTTAGAAGAAGTCCGTGAGCTAAAGGGCTCTGACACATAGCTTGGCTGTCTTGTCAAACAGTGTCCCTGTGAGGGCCTCTTAAAGTTAACAGGCCAGCATTTTGTGACGTTGGAGGGGGGGGAGGGAACAAAGCGATTTCAGAATCCATTTGTCTGATTCACTCCAACGTTGACTGAAAGAAGACACGTCCGACTTATCCCTGCAGAAGCTCCTGTACACCGCCTGCTCGCTCACCTGTAGCTCTGAAACAAAGTTGCATCACACAATAAACGCAACAAAAATTACAAATGGTTATAAGTCTCAGTGCCTCTCTCTGCCTTTTTCTTTTTTAACCTCCTCCATCATAAACATCTCACTGGGGTCTGGATGTTACCATAGTGCCATCTGTTGGCTGTGACGGGTACATATCCCTCTTGGCTCACATGTGTTGTACACAGGTGCTGCTTAACAGAAGGTCGGCCTTTGACAAATCCTATAATCTGTTTACAATCTGTTGTTTGCGAGTACTACTACTGGTTATGCTAATTCCTCCAAATAACCTTGGTCTTCCAGTGATGGCATGTCTGGCAGTTGTGATAGAGAAAACGAGGTGTTAAAAGGCAGCCTTAGATTTCAAATGCAGGGGACTGTGAGCAAATATTGAATATTTATCCCTGCACACTCCCTTTCCGAAGGAGGGTAGGCACGGTGGATTCTCTAAGCAATATTAAATGAAGGGGGGGGAAAAAAAAAAAGCTTTATGTCAACCCGTGCATTGGCTTTGATTCCCCACCGAAAGAGATCAGACTGTGTGGAAGAGTAGGCGGGTAAGGTTATCCAATGATTGGCCCATAAATCAATCAATCAGGAGCCAGAAAAGAGAGTAGGTTGCGAGCGCTCATCCGGAACGTGAATAGGGAAATGAGCGACAGAACAAAGTAAAGCAATCGAGTGTTTATGGGGGAGCGGGAAAGGGAAGGCAGTCAAGAGTAGCCGTACATCACACAGCATGTCAGGATGAGGAACAGGACGTTCGGCGGCAGGCAGCCGGTTTGATGCCAAAGCGCAGGCCGCACATTTGGTCGATGTGAGGGTATATCAAAAGCGAGAGGTAGAGCATGTCTTGCATAAATGATGTCATGAGTGCCACAAAGCGAAGTCCGTACTGTCACTGATTGCTACAAAGACTTTGTGGAAGGGCCGCGTATCCTGAAAAGTGGCGAGATTGGAGGTGCATCACTCTCTGTTTCTACAATCATAACATGAGTATGTTACTCAACAAAGTTTCCTCACACGCAGAGGACGTACTGTCTCTATGATAAGGCGTCTGCTTCTGTTAAAAGACTGACTAACTAACTGCGCATGGCACTTGGCGTTTAAGATTGATTCCGCCGCGACGCCCTGCAGTTGTTCGCCTCCTAACCCCTCGATCAATGACTTAATGACCCCTTGTACAGTTTGAGTGAGGATAGCGAAAGTCAGAGCAACTGTGTGTAAAAACAACGTGTGGGCCGCAGCGACCTCGGATGAACCTGGAGTATATATCTTTAATGCAGTGCATATTGCCAGCCCATAAGGTTTGTTAGCACCAAGTGGCCACAAATAACTCTGACATCTGTTTGTGTCAGAACTTCTTTCCCTTTCGGCAGGCTTTAACTCAACTTTTACACCGTGCGATAATTTTGTCTAGAAACGTCACAGGAGCAGCTAACAGGATTCAATTACACGAAGAGAGGGATTCAAAGTGTAACCATGTCAACCAGAAAAAAAACAAGAAGAGGGGCTTGATTATCTCCACTGGGTGGACAGAAGAGAAGTTATACCAGTGAAATGTAATGCAATCCAGAAGCCAAGCCACTCAAAGCGATGTATCAGACAGCCACTGGAGCCAAATATTGATCATTGACATGCGGGCGCTCAAAAGAGTTTCCTTACCAGTCACTTCTTCATGACGTGCGTGCATGCCTGCGTGCCTGCGTGCCTGCGTGCCTGCGTGCGTGCGTGCGGTAGAAGCACTAGGCTCAGACCACGTGCACTTTTTTTGGACATTGCTTCATTTCAAATCAAATTCTGTGAAACTGACACCGCAATGCAGTGAAATGATGATTCCTGCCTTTTCCCTTTTGTAATGCATTTTTTAGATGATCATCTCGCAATTCATCAAGTGTTTGCAGAATTGCTGTACCGTGGGAAAACACAGCCCTGGTGTCTACATGGAGGACTTTTTGTTTAGGCATTGAGGGGGTTTTAGTTTGACTTAATGGTGATCTTCGAGGCTCCATATCATTCCGTTACTGGTTTCAATAAATCACCGACACAAGCCACTATTTCATCCACCTGTAGGACGGAATAACAAAAATGTTTCTGTTCTTTTTGCCGTTATGGTGTGAGGTGGCGAGGCACTACAACAGACTCAAACCCACAGCTCCTTGACAGTGAACAAAAATTGAAAAGGTATCATTTGTTGCTCCGCTATTGTGCTCACGGAGTCTGTTCCTTACTGCCTGCGCCACTATAGATTGTACATTCGGGTATTTCCTGCAAAGCTGGCGAGCCTGGGAAGCGAGAGTGTGTCTGTGTGTGTGTGTTTGTGTACCTGGCTATGAGTCTATGCTCTTTATCATGTCTGCCTCCTGAAAGCATTTATGCTGCCTGAGAAAATGTGGAAAGGCAGAGGCGCCGCTCATTCCTTCACAACCCGGAACAATACTTTTGTGCCGTTTAAAAAGAAAAAAAAGAAAAAGCAATGAAACAATGTACGGTGCCAAAATAGCTCTGTAGCCAAGTTAGCAGCTGCATCGGGATCATTTAGAAACGAGCGGCAGAAAATAATGTATCACACTGCGGACCACACAAACACGGGCCGCGGCATCAGTCACAGCCCCTCCGGTTCATGGTGGTCGTTTCAGTTTATCACTGGATAAAGTTTTAAGTTGTCTGGTTTCTGCCACTTCCCTGTGTGTGTGCTGGCTCTCCCCCCCCAACAGAATTCGACAAAACGGTCCACGGACCGGTTTAGTTGTGGTGTCAGCCGGATCATTGTCCACAGACCAACACTCATAAAAGTTTATGAAGCCTGCAGAGGAAGTTGTGCCGCTCAACTTGGTGTTTAGTGGTGTTTAGTGCCGCTTGTGGCGCTCGTCCTGATGGCTTCAGGCGACAAAGTTTTCCAAGTGTTTAATCAGAAATCAGCTGAATGCCTTTTAAAGGTCGAACATTTGGAGTGCCCACAGAGACAACACATGCATTTTTCTTGTCAAGGCATTGTAACTCAGAACAGACACTAATTCGTAGACCTTTCTGTGGTGCGTTCAGGTGTTTGTTGGAAGTTTTAGTTGAAATCATTTGGCACAATGAGATCATAAGAAGGAACATGTGATGCCGCAAAAAATGGCTACATAAAAAGCCAGTGTGGAAGTGCCAGCAGTGTTCTTTCTAATGGCCAGCAGGGGCTGTTTCCTGTGGTTTCTAAAAGAAGTCTGGTTGTATGAAATCTTATTAGGAGAAATTCATCTTCTCACTTGATTTATTACCTCTGTGAACCGTTTCCTTATGTGATTATGGTCTCAGTTTCTATTTCCAAGTCCTCCACAACATGATGACTTTTATTGTAAAGAATCATCCCATTTAGAGTAAAATAGACCATAAAGCAGGGTTTTAGGTTGTGGCTAGCTTGTGATTGACAAGTCACTCCCACAGCTTTTCCTCTGGGTAATCAGTCAGATCCATATAGAATATCCTCCCCAGCTCCACCCTCTCATCCAGGAATGGTCCCTTCTGGCTCCAAAAAAAAAACCAAGATGGCGACGACAGCCAATGTCCAACGCGAAGATTTAAAGCGGAAGTTGGTGGGTTTAAATTTAAACACCCACCTACAAACGCGCCAAGGTTGTTGTGATAAAATCCAAGACCATTTTTCATCGTGATCCCTGATATGAAGTAGTCGAGGGCGCTGCCAACAAACCAACACAGTGAATATTTCTATAAATAATAAACACCTTATCAGTCAAACTTCAACTTCAACAACCTTTGACTAGGATGGTGAACTGGCATCACAAAACCTGAAAGAACAGGTGTCCATGTTGGTATTCTTGGCAAGGACAAGTCAGAAAGGGGTGATCTTTGT
>OMLP01044699.1:16466-35581 GCA_900302685.1 Spondyliosoma cantharus
ACAGGTACTAGATAGGAGTGGATTGGGTGCATGTAAGGAGCAGGAGCGTGAGTCAGAGCTTGTCTGACCCTTTCTCTCCCTCTCTCTCTCTTTCTCTCTCTCTCTCTCTCTCTCTCTCTCTCTCTCTCTCTCTCTCTCTCTCTCTCTCTCTCTCTCGTTTTCTGTCTCGCTCGACCAAGCCACCTCATGGTGGCAACAGCACGAGTGCAGGACGCCACGCTCCCCTGTGCACCGACTCAGATGTACTGTATATAATCACATCAAGCGTCATCCAGTGTGAATGTCGAACATGACAGATTACCATGATTACAGGCGAATCAGAATCACTACTGCACACGTGCTAACGTGTCCACGTCTGACTGTTTTTAACTGATGCAGGCAGGTTACATTTGTGTTAATTAAGTGCACGCGGCAGGATATGATGTCACACGTGCTACCGTGAGGCAGTGACGATAGTGACGGAAAGTAAAGAACGCGCACCTTCTACATTCGCCGCTCTTCGGGGGGCATATGGTCCCTCCATCTGGGAGTTTTTGATAATGTGGGCAGCTCGCTCGGAGCGTATCTGAGCTGCCACTGCACACCACACACAGCCTCAGAAGTCGGTTTCAATTTTCGTCCAGAGTGAAGAATATCACCTTTTTTTCTTTTTTCTAGTGCCACCATGCAGCTGACAGTTTTGTTTCTTTACACAATTATTACAGCTGCTACTGGATGGATTTTGGATTCAAATTCCAGAAAAGGTTCCTTCTTTGTTGCTCCGCTATTGCGCTCATTGTGCACATAGCCACTACCTCTCCACAGAATTGAAATACAAGCCTTCATTGTCATTGTACAGAACACAACAAAAAGAATAAAAACTCAAAAAAAACAGATAAAGATCTACCTTTGGCTGTCTTGTGACTCCGTCCTCGCATTTTAACTAAATGATTAAAATTTCACCATATGCCCTTAGTGAGTTGCCATCCCAAAGAAAACAAGGTGGTGATATCTCACTTGATGACTTGGATTCTGTCTTTTTCTTTTCAAAATAATTTGGAAAATGCGAATGACGGCTGACGGGTCATGGAAGCAATGATCTGAAAAAAACTTACTAAATACTAATTGCTCCACCTTCCAACTAGCAGGTCTGGCATTTATAATTACAGCTGTGAGGCGGGTGTTGAATATTTAATCCCACATAAATACCTCATAGTCATTGTTCTAAGATTATTATCTTATTATATATTAATGTATTTAAAAAACACTTTTTTTGTTTCAGGGCTTCTTATTGTACTGCTACACCCTGTTTACAGTATCGATTTGGGACTCACTGGGTTGAGAGGCGGCGTAGGATGGCATTGTTTCAACGGGAGGCACTGGGCCTTCAAATATTTTTAGATTTGAATGGGAGCGTCCGTGATTAGCAGAAGCTGTGATTACAGCGGTGGTGATTGCAGTTAACTACAGTCATTCTCTGTATAATAGCAGATAGATATGAGAGGATATTTGCAGCAGTGACTAATGTGGGGTTAGTCACATCTCTAATGTGAATAAGAATCTAAAGAGGAGACAGCGTTCTATTAAGTACAGTACAAGAGCCAGTAATCAAAACCTAGCCGAGCTTCATCAGCTCAACTTGGCTTCGGGGGCCCTCGGCTAATTTTACTGCTCACTGAAACGGAGCATGTAATACCCAGTGGATGGAGAACACTTCGTTCATTACTGCTGATTAGGAAAAAAGATCAAGCAAAATATGTCAACGCATGATAACCAGTTAATGTATTTTTAATTAGAGGCTGCTTTCCCCTTTTCCTCCTGTTGATTCCTATTCAAAAACCTACCACTGTGTACGTTTAATTCCTCCTCCAGTGGCCTCTTGATTAACAGTTAGCTTCCATTATGTTTTTCTTTTTTTTGAGGGGCGGGCGGAGTGACCGAGCGGGGATGCAGCTGTTAGATTAAAAAGTTGAGTGGGTTGAGCTCACTGGCTCGCCGTTTTCGAAACGAGGCCTCAGCCAGAGAATCATTTTCCAATTTAATAAGCTAATAAACGTGATATGGCAAGTAGTTTCAAGTGCCCTTGGGGGGTCAAGGCACAGTTTACAATCCCATTTAAGAGCTTGTTCTATTACCGTGCCGACAAAAGGTCTCTGACGGGCCCGGAGCGGGAGATGGCTGCGATTTTGAGGCGGGCTCGGTGACGCAGCAGATGTGCCGCCGCAAAGGTCCCGCTCGACACAGAGGGGTCAGCCTGAACCAGACTTATTGCATTCTTCGGGACGGCTCCCTGGAGTCGTGCTGTAGGGCATTTGACAGCCGCCATGTTAACACCTTGTGGGGAAAGACCATCAAATAAAGTGGAAATACCTTCATCCACTGGTACAAGCTGAGGCCAGACACTTCACATGCTCAGAGATTAATTTGTTCAAATTGAGGTGTAATGACTCGGGCTGTGCGATGATGATATTTGTCCTTCACGCTGATGATGTTAGATAAATGTCCTTCGGATGACGCTTCGGCCCGATCCCAACGACCACATTAACAGACTCAGACTTTGAGGCACATTCCCGGGGAGTCTGCGTGATGTGTTTACGGTCGTCCCGCTGTCATATCGCCATGTACGTGAGGCCTCCCTGGCAGACATTTTGAGCCCTTCATGCGCACTTTCAACAAGTCAACATTTCTGCATGAGGAAATTACCCACAGTTCTAAATACGGAGGTTGCATGGAGCCCGAAAGTGTTATATTTTAAAACCAAATGATGGCGCTCTTAAATATCTGATTAATTTCATTATTATATATGCTGTTACCTAAGATCTGGCATCTTCTCCTCTAACTGACTCTCTACTTAAACCACTCAGTTCAAACCTCATGGACCTTTTTTCCTGAAATCTCTCACTGAATATGTTTCTGTTTGTGTGCATTTGTACACATTTTATAATTCAAGCATGAAACAAAAACCCGGGAGGTGAAGTGAAATGTTACAAAGTGCCGCCCCATTTCTGTTTACACGATATTGGACCCCTCGTAGCTTCTCTCACTCAGACACTCGCCAGCTGACATGAACACGGAATCGGGCCTCTGCGTCCTGAGGCAAGAATCTTACCTGAAGGCAACTCAAACAAACATGGAGGACAGTGATTCCAAATGAGAGACTCTGAGCAGCCAAGACAAAACAAGGAGCTCTTACCTAAAAGAGGGGGACATTTTTACCTTTCCTTTTATATTTTATTCATTAATATTTGTTACATGCTTAATTGAATATTTGCACAAATGTTCTAAATAAAAGGAGGTAAATAATCAAGTATGAGTACAGAGTATGAGTGCTGTTTATTTGTCCTTTATATGTAATTCAAAATCTCATGAAATAGGCTACCTGCCTATATGGTCATTTCATAAAAAACTATGTATGCCTTGAGTGTACAGAAACTGATATTGTAATATGTGTCGTTATCTGGATATATATCCTGTATTTGGATATTTTGGTCATACCTCACAGCCCTCGTAATCACTATTATTAGTCCATCAACAATCACAAAGGTGTTGTGACTATAAATAAATGTCCCCTGTAAAGAATTATTTGCATTACTGCCACATTTGGTTATTCTTAATTGAACTATTCACCCTCCTTTCTTTCTTTTCGAGAAATTGAACACCCCTCATTTTTTTTCCCAGAACTGGGCCCCATCAGTCATGCGTTTCTTCCTGGAAAATAGTGAAGTTTCACAAATTCAAACCAAGGACGTTGCTGCCGCTGCCGCTGCTGCTGCCGCTGCTGCTGCTGCCGCTGCCTCTGTGGCTGCTTGGCTAACACTCACATATGTCCTCCAATCTGAGCTGCTTTGAGCCACACCGTTTCATCTAGAAGCTATCAGTGCTGATGAGAGCCTCTCGTCTTACTGGGTCCGCTGCAGCTGCCTGTGTGGTGAGTGGCAAGCCCCTCTGATGGCTCTCCTTTATCTTCACTTCAAGAGATTTGCCAGTCCTTTCATTTTTTGGTACTTGTGCCAGATTGAAAAGGGAAACTTCACAAAACTTGTATCTGGATGACACGGGTTCAGGCCGGAGAGATGCAGATCCTGATCCAACTCACGGACCGCTCGACTTGATTTTATTTAAAACACTCGCTTAATCATTTATTTATTTTTTTCTTTCTTTTTGGCTGCTCTGTATTGTGCTTGTGTCACTCATCGTCCTTTGTAGTTTCCTGTCTGTTTAGCCAGTACATGAATATACTACAGATGTAGAGGACATGAAAATAGTACAGATGTAGAGGATCTTTAAATTTGTTTAAAGAGGAAGATTAGACAAGATTTAAAGCTACTTGAAGTTTTAAGCTCCAACTGTGTCCAAGTAAAATGTACCAAAGAGGTTTAAAGGGAAAGTTTAAGAAAACATATGGTGCTGTTTTTAGCTTCATTAATCATCATCAATAACTTTTGAGTTTTGTCAGCTGTTCTGTCATTGTGACATTCTTCCAAATGGTGACCCTGTACCTATGGACATAATGTTAGTGTGTTAAAGCTACGGAAAACATGTTTTTGTTCTGGTCATCCTAGAAAATAAAAGAGGAAGTGAAACAGATTTCATTCCTTCTTTTTGAGTTTCGTGGACTTTTACGACTGCTGACACACAGGGTTACTGTGTCCGAGCTTGAAGGAACTTTGGTGTGATGTCTACGTGTCCAAATTTAAAAGAAATGTACCTTCTTAAATGCTTTTTTCAAATTCCTTGTTTGAGGCAAAGTGCTTTGTGTGAGAAGTGGGACCAAAAAAGGGGAAACAGTGGCGTGTTTGTCATCGTGCTTCGTGTCGAGGATGTTGCCAAATCATGAAAGTGGGCGTTTGGCAACCTCCAACAGCAACGGGAAAGGAAACATACGGTGGCCATAGCAAGAGTGTCACTGGGACCCGCTGAGGCACACAAATGGATCCAGTCATTAGGAACACAATTGGCCAAAAAACGCTGAAAACAGATATTTATACTGTATCAAATTGTGTTTGTTGAGAAAAATACACTCCAAATTTTACAGCACATCTCTCCCTCTCTCGCCGTCTCTTTCCCTTCATTGCCTTTTATTCAGAGCAGCAGGAAATTACCTCTTAGTAGTGAGCAGAAATGCTCAAAAGGGAAAGCAGAGGAGGGAAAATGGAGGTCTTTATGCAAACAGCTGATAAGAAAACAGTGAGGAATCCCATTTCTCTCGCATCGCCTCTACACAGACTTTCTCCAAATAGCAGGTTACCGCCGACCGAACGCGGCGATCTGACTGAGCTTGAGTGATAGTTACAAATTATTAAAGTAAAACCTCCTAGTCTGATGAGGTCGCTTGCAATTTGACAGTCCAGGCGTTAAATTTCAGCCCTGAGGTAGAGTCGCTTTAGACCAAGAAAACACTTGGAAGCGGAATTAATGGAAATCTCAGAACAAATCATCTCAATTTGTTCCTTTTTCGCTTTTGAAAACATAAGGTGAAGCCTTGTTGACAAAAAAAACACATAGATGTTGCCAACTTGTTTTGGCCCTGAGGAAGAAAGAAAAAAGGGGTCAGATTTTTTACAGTTTCTCGCCCAGATTCAGTGAGGGAGACCAAGACCGGGTGTCACGAGACCACAGGAAAGTTTCTCAACCCTTTGCGGTCTCAGTTACTGGCTTTGTTGTGCGCTCTACGTATGTTTGTGTGCTCACATGTACCAGCGCGCGCGTGTGTGTGTGTGTGTACGTGTGTGTGCGAGAGTGCGAAATGTATCTCTGGTGGAGAAATCATTACGAGTCATCCGCCACACTGTCAGATAACACATGAGAACTTTACTCCCTGCTGACTTCTTTAGGTGATACAAGCTCCCTTAACAATTTTTAACAACTAATATCAACATATTTTTTTCAGGATTGCCTTTAACTGTCATTCTTCCTTTAGTTTATTCTTACCTTGTCCATGTTTTATTGTTCTTATTGTGTTTTTTTTATTGTTTTTATTTGCCTAATTTTTTTTTTGTATTGTAAAGCACTTTAAGCTTAATCAGCTGTATGAAAGGTGCTACAAGAAATAAAGGTTTCTATTTTGATTTTCAAATGAATTCATAAATGTGAGCTCATTCCATATACGAAATTGCACTTCTGATGTTAGATTTGACACATTCTACCTGTTATTCTTGCTTGTTACGCCATTAATCGGCTGTGACTCACGATTACTTTCATAATCAATTATGTGATGATTGTGTTTTTTTTTAAATAGTCTGTTTATTATAAGTTATAAATGTTCATTTGTCTTTAGTTAGCTAATCTTTAAATTGGTTTAAACAAACATCCCAAGTGTGGTAAATTTACAAATACTTTGCCTTTTAGAAACAGGAACCAGCAGAAAATTGACTGAATCAAATGTATTGGTCTTAGTAAAGAGTGTAAATATTTTTGTTGGTAAAAATTAGTTGTGAATTTTAAAATAAACACACCTGCATATCTGCGGTTTATCACGCGAAATGATATGACCACATGTGCCAGATTGAAATGCTGCTCCGTGTCAGTAGAACATGTTATGGTGACAACAAGAGAATGACTTGTGCCTAGAAGTTTTTCACATGTTCAACACATAGTAAATAATAATAATACAATATATTCACGTCATATTATGGACAGTTAATTCTTAATGTCAATATGGTTGTAATAACTTGTATCGTCTTCTCTGTTATTTATCTAGTTCAACCCCAAAACTATCTGTGACCCATACGGTAGCTTTGTGTATTTACTGCTGAAGTTCATAAAAGGTTTTGACATGAAGCTATTTAACAACGTGTCCCTTGCAGAAACATTATAAGCCGAAAGACATTCATGAAAAGCAACAGTCGAGATGAAAGATGTTGCTGACATCCAGACTGCTTCAGTACCTTATAGTGAGAATATCGGTGTTTCAGGAGCTAATTAACATGTCTCGTGTATGAATTATGACACCATTACCTATCTCTTCTACATCTAAGGAAGACAAGATGAACAGTGACCTTTTCCCAAGCCCAATATTTGTTTCCACATGTGTAAGCTGGGAAAGGGAAATCCGAAACTTGTCATGTATTTAGTTTAGTTTGAATACTGTATGATGTGTGGTTCAAATGATGGACGACTGCAATATATTACTGGTTTTAAAATCTGCTCTTTTTCACGTATCTTGTGTTTTTTTTGTTTGTGTTTTTTTCAGAGGACAGTGATATTCTTTTCACTTTTGGCTGACAGACATGATGAGCATCTGTATGCTGTGAAGGCATGCCTGTGCCGTCTTGTTGCTGCTCCGTGAACCAGGAGTGAATCTTAACCTCTCGCGGCCGTGTAATGGTGAGTTTTAGAAAAGAAAACACGAGTCCTCGAAAAATTCATTTTCATGACACCTGTGCTTGTGGAACGAGGTCCCAGCTGAGTCTGGAATTTAAGAGGGTGGGCTGTTGACTTAATATCAGAAGTGCAATATGCCGGAGAGGTTGCTCCCATCTGCTTAACTCGCAGGCTCTTCTTCTGCTCAGTGTGTACATCACCAATCAGCTACGGAGGACTGGCAATTACAACAATTTCCTGTCTGTTCACAGGAGTCGTATCCCTCTAATAGAATGATATACGAGGAGACGTGTTTATTTCATCTGCAGAGAGTTTAAATTTGATTTTGCAAACAGCCAGCAGAGCTTTGAATGGCACATCCTGTGTGTAGTCACGTTGCGTAAATGTGGACCCAAGCTGGCATGGGGTTTATGCATTCAGCGTGTCATGTGTCAGTGTTTGGCGGTTTTGCTCTGCATATGTTCTATGCAGACAACACCGCACACTCCTCTCCACTATTGTGTCAGGCAAGCGGCGGATGCATTCTCCGGCTGTCTGTTTATATTGAAATATTATGTATTATGGAGATCGCACTCTTGCTCACATCAGGCGGCCGTCCCAAGCACTCGAAACGAGGGGGGGTGGGAGATGATGATGTGTTTTGAAGCGACTAGGCGTTATCAACTGTCAACAGCTCACCTCACACAATGAAGCGTGTCGCCGGGGGAAGGAACGGCAATTCAAATATTTGCTTTTGATAGGCCGTGAAAGTTTGTAATTTGAGAATAATGCATTTTCCTCACAGGTTTTATCATCATGATATCCACACGGGTGTCAGTGATTGTCATGCTGGTGGCGCTCGTGAATGGAGCCAGAAACGGTGAGCGGGAAATAGCAAATCTCAAATGAAAATACCTTACAAAGACAATTGTTATTACGCAGTTTTCTTCCTTTCGCCTTGGAGACTCTGTCGAGACAGAATATGAGGCTTTTTTTTTTTTTTTACATTAGTAATCATTTATAAATTACTGGAAATCTATTCTCATTGTTAGAGGACGACATACAGCCGTGCGCAAAGGTCCAAACACCCAGCTCTGTGGTGCCCCTGGGGTCACCTGTGACCGCCACCTGTGTCATCAGAGAGGACTGTCCTGCTTTCGTGGGACAGGACGTCCACATTGAGTGGCGCCTCGAGGATCGCCTCCTCCCCAGCAGCCCTGCGGCCAATCAGAGTAGCAGGGTGTCCGAGGTGGTAATACCGAGCTTCAATCACACCAGGGCGTCCCTCACCTGCTGCGTCCAGGCATCTCCTGCTCAGGTCTTAGGAGGAGTGGAGATCAGAGCCGGATGTGAGAAAGGATTTCAACTCTCTCGTGCCTGCTTTTAATCAAATCAGGGTTGTCTTTACAGCTCGTCTATGTCCCAACAGTCCAAACCAGAACAGAAAACAATGAAATGTTTGAGAAAAGAGGAACTTTCAATGTGTTGGGTTGAGCAAAAAAAATGTGGAAATAAAACTTAATTACTGAACATTGTGATTAACTTAAAAAGGTTCTGGTAAAATTAATTATCAACTGATATTTTCATGCCTCAACAAACTAGATAAACAAACTCTTTTTGTTTTCATAGCTCAAAGGGCAAGGCAGTTTCATTCTGTTTTACTTTGTTTATATTTGGCGGACCCTGCCACTTTTCTAGCTTCAAACAGTGTTCTGGGGACCTTATTTTCCTCTGAGAACAGCTTGTTTATTCAGTTATAGAACAAGAAGTTTTGTATTATTACCTCATTAATATTGTAAATAGTATAATTCTGAGTTTGAATTTCTTAACCAAAACTACGTAGTGCCCCTTTAATACAAACTAAATCTGTCCAAACATACATACAGATTTCAATCATAACCCAAAGCCTGTGTTATACACTCACTGCAGATGAATTCCATATGATGCACACACGCTGGTCTGGTGTAACTTTGAACCTGACTTTGCAACTCCAGTGGAAAAACATGAGTGTAAAAAAATGAATAAAGACCACTTTCGACTTTGAGCAACTCCACGAAAAAAAAACCCTCTTCAACTTTTTTCTTTCATCTGTAGATCCACCAGAGGCACCACAAAACCTCAGCTGTCAGACAAACCTGGCCAACCCCAACACCCTGACCTGTAGCTGGGACCCGGGGCAGCAGGAGACCCACTTGCTCACAGAGTACACCCTCCACACCGAGATATGGTAATTCCTTCTACTAGGAAAACATTGACAAACTACTTACCAGAAAGCCAAGGTCAAAAGTGTCATTTACAAAATATGTCTTCGAGGTTTCACAACCGTGTTTCCCACGCCATGATTTCATAATTTCAGGGATCTAAACGAGAACCACAGCTACAAGCTGCTGCCGGGAGTCCATCGCTATACCATCCCTCGCTCTGACTTCGTCCTGTTCTCAGAAATGAAAATATGCATGAAGGCGGTGAACGAACTCGGAGAAGCAACCTCAGTACCCATCACTATGGAACCCATCGGTGCAGGTGAGAAATCAAGAAAACTTATCGTGGACAGGAAGTAACCACCCTTAAAATGTAACTGAGCAGCCACTTTCCTCAATATAATAAGATGTTTTGATTGCCCTGAACTTAACGAGGAACAGTTTACTGGTCTTGGGGAGTATTACCGGTCAGCTCCTTGAAGTCATATACATCGCCTCAGATGATGCCCCTTGATGCATGCGTAGGCATGTAATAATGTGTGCACAAAATGTATTCTTTTTTTAAAATCATGGTGAGTCAGAGTGTTACAGGAGCGCAACAGTAAATTGGTAATATTAGGGCAGTCTCTTTTTTAGTCCAACCTTCTATTATCATTTTAGAATGCACAGGGCCAGAGTGTGTCCCTCTCTCTCAAAAGCTCAGAATCATTCTTTTCAACAAATAAACACTGCAACCCCTTGAAAAACAAGGGGATCTTGCCGACAAACCTTACTGTTGTGTTCAAGGTATCTCCAGAATTGTTGTCCTTCTAACCACCTGGATGAAAAAAAAACTACATACACAGCATGATAGAAAGATTTTTACCAATTTGCAACATATATTTTGTCCCTTGTACAGAAAAATGATGATACAATGCAACATGGATATAAATATTTGGATGTTTGGATATTTGGAACAGACATGTGTTTCATTTTGTAGGCGATAGGTTTTTTGTCCTGATGTTTAGAAGAGTGCATATTCATGATACACATTCAGACCAGCTTTAAGTGTTGTTAGATCACCTTCTGGAGTTTTCAAAGATCCCTTAGTGTTTATTTTTCAGAAAAAACTGCTGCAGGAATGGCAACACGGGAGAAACAAAGAGTTAAATCTTGGGAGAACTTTTCCTGCAAGGATTAATAAAACCTAAATAAATAAATAATGACATCCAAGTTACTGCTTTTTTGTTTCAGCTAAATTCGACCCACCAACAATTACGAAGTTCGAAGCGGTGCCTAAGAAGAACGGTTGCCTAAAACTGACCTGGCGCTTATCTCAGCACCAGGCCTGGATGCGTAGCTGCCGTCTAAACCTGGAAGTCCGTCTTAAGACTGCTGACAGCAGCGAATGGAGTGACCGACCAGTGAGTACAAGCCATTCCTGCTGTAAGCAACCGTACAGTGTTATGACGTGCTCGAAGATCGTAGTCTGTGCGCTCGGAGTCATATCTGTGTGGGTTTGTGTTAGATCCTGGTGAGCTGGATAAAACCGAGCAGACCTGTGGACCAGTGTCGTCTACTCCATGGGACTCAGTATCTGGCCCAGATTAGAGTCAGATACCATCAGAGCCCCTGGAGTGAATGGAGCAGCAGCCAGTCTGGAGTCACCTTGGAGAGCGGTGGGGCTGAGATCAATTCAGAATGACACAATCACTCAGTCACTCTAACATTTTCCAATCTATTGCCTTTTCTTCCATTTCCTGGTCTTTTCAATATATGCTAATGTCATGTTCTACATCTCCCATTGCTTTGCTCTATAGCACAGGCTGAATTGATGTATTGAGTTCTGCCGCACACTCTGACAGTGAATCCATAGACCTGTCTTGTATAGAAAAGTTGTATTTTTTTAAAGGGCGAGAAGAAAAGTGCAGGCCTCTGACGAGCCGCCAACCTGACAGCTGTCTCTTCCTCTTCAGCTCCCGCCGGACGTCTCGACTGGTGGATGAAGGTATCAGAGGATCACGTGCAAAAACAACTCAGCATACACTTGTTTTGGAAGGTAACACCCATCCCACATGTTTGTTTGACACCTGTCATGGACTGGTGTATCTTCTTATATGACTCTGGTTGAGAGTGTGTGAGGTTCAACCTTTGAAATAACTTCTCACCTTTTTTTTTTTTTTTTTAGCCATCAAAACAATTCCGTGCCAACAGCCGAAATGTGTCGTATGTTGTCTCGGCGCAAAAACTGCCAGGTGTAAGGGGGAAAGTGTGCTCTACGACGGAGAATTACTGCACTTTCCAGGCTCCCAGGAGAGCAAATAAAGTGTATCTGAGCGCTGTGAATGCGGTGGGGAGGTCCGCCCCCACTGAAGTTCGGATTCTCCTACCTAAAGGTAAAAATTGACACGTTTAAACCTACTTAGACAGGTTTAGAAAACGGCTCAGGTGTGATCGTTCAAAGAGTGGGATGAACGATATTTATTGCCCCGATAAATTATTGGGAAATGTGTGATGGTGTCTGTGAAATCACAGGCGATAGATGGTGCCAATAATATGAAGCCAAATTAGCTTAATTTCCTAAAAAAGGGCAGCGTTGATGCTCCGGCACAGTAGGTGGCAGCATGTTCCTCTCAAGCTGGTTTGCAATGCGCCACAGAGAAGAAGAACAAGCGCAGAACGCTGTTGTCACGCTCATGACGTCAAAGCGCTGCACCCGGGTGGAGCCTAATAGACATTTTATACAGTTTAAGAGGAGGACAACACAACTTTAATTTCCAATACATGTTTCACAGTGGAGGCAAAATGTCTACGACTTTTAACACAAGAAATCTATTCGAGCTTGAGTTCGCTGTAATAATCAATTTAGCTGTTTTAATGTGTCTTAATTGCAAATAAGTGTGTGGCAACTAGAGAGAGCAAGAGAACAGAGTGAATTTAATAGTTTGCTGAAAGTGATGGGTGATTTACTGAAATAATTAGTAAAAGTAAAAGATAAGCTGTTGAAAAACAACAACAAAAGTAATGGATAAATGGTTTCCAGCTTTTGCCATTCCCAAACAGTTAAATTGGCAGTTAAATTGTATAGAAAAAATTTAATTTCCACTTTTATATCCACTTTTAAATGATTAACACTTAAAGCTGCAACAAGGATATTTCATATTGTTAATTCTGGCGGCCCCTGTGGCTGAAAACAGAATGACCACCGCCTCCTACAATAAAAGTAAACTTAGTTTTTCTTTCATCCTCATTATCCTCTGCAATCCACAATTAAAAAAAATGTTTATTCAATTCAATTCAATCAGAGTAAGTCAGAATTCAACCCACTAACATGCAAGAATGCCTAAAATAACTAGTCATCTCGTTAATGGTCTTGTTTGCTTTTGTAGGTCAGAGGAGGCATCAGTATTAAGTTTGGACTTGTCATAACATGTAAAAAGTTCCTTATAGCACGTTTACATAACATCTAGTTTGAAATTGATTCAAAAAAACACATCTGGAACGTGTGTGTGTGTGTGTTATGATGAAGGGCTACCTGAGCTCATCTGACAGGCCTGTAGGGGGGATACGTCTGAAAAAACCTGCTGTTGTGTCTTGTGTCTGTAGCTCGTGCGGTGATATCAGACGTCTCCGTCGTTCCTCATGATGACAGATCCCTGCTGGTCCGGTGGAGCAGCCTGGACTCTTCCGGTCTCACTGGTTTTGTGGTGGAATGGACGCCTCTGTTAGACAGAGATCTCTCTCTCACACAGTTTGAAATAACAGCCAGAAACCAGACGGGCCTTCTTATCACAGGTATGCTTTATGGTATTTGTAAAGCAGGTTTTCAGCTCCGTGCCCTTCTTATTTGACTTCATCTCTTACCACGATAATTCCCTCTCATGCAACGTCTTCTTCTTTCCTGCTCACGACCTGCCCGTACACACTGTTAGCAGCTTACGGGCGCTGATACATTCTAACCTCTTCACTCTCATCAATAGGCAGCTTTGAGCCCTACAAGCCCTATGGGATCTCTGTGTATCCAAGGTTTAAGGATGGGATAGGCCTTCCTCAGACTGCTAATGCCTACTCGAGACAAAAGGGTAAGTCACCAAAGACATGAAGAGGATCGCACAAAGAGCAGGCAGAGGTGTGAGAGTTCGGGACTTAACTTTGAAGAAGTGGGAAAAGAGTTTACCGCGGGTGAAAAAATGTATTGTGCAATCTATCAGAGACAGCTGATCCATGGTGGAATAATGCCCTCTTGTGGATAGACATGAATAATTATATTTGCTGGCTTAAAGGTCTCACATCATGTCAAGTCACTTTTACTATTATAGCTCAAACCACAAACCACAAATGTGCCTCAGGGGGCTTTATGGTGTGTACAGCACACAACAACCTCTAATTTTAGACCCCTCGAATTTTATGAGCATAATAGCCCCCCTATGGTTGCATTAATCACTCACGATGGCATTTCCTTTTAAAGCACCATCCACGGTTCCAAAAATACGAGTTAAAAAGACCTGGCTGTCACACATTGAGCTCACCTGGGATGAACTGCCGCTAGACCAAAGGAACGGGCTCATTCAGAGCTACAAGGTCTTCTACCAGGAAGAAAACGGACCCGTCAGCGGTAGGTTAAAGGCCGAAAATGAACTGTTCTTAAACGTATCTGTCGTGCGCTTGATGCCATCTGATGTCTGACTTTTCCCTTCAGTTGTGAACGCCGACCCAGAGGAGAGGAGGGTGGTCCTGAAAGACCTCAGCACTGAGTCTCCGTATGAAGCTTTTTTGATGGTTAGCACGTCTGGTGGGAGCCTGAACGGGTCAACGATTCATTTTGGAATCGAGCCTTTAGGTCGGTGTCATCAGTTGGCTTTTCTTGAAGTCAGACAGCGGGATGAACAAAGTGTGTATTCCCCACAGGAGATAATTTATTCAGAGTGTGTGTTTCTCTCTTCTTAGATGCGGTTTCAGTTGTGATGATTGTGACAGCCTCTGGTGTTGCACTGTCGTTGTTGATTATCTTCACAGTGATGACTTGTTTCTCGAACCACAGACGGTAAGATCCTCGCCACATCGTCTCTCTCTCCACACTGTGATGTATTGCTTTTCTCTCGAAACATTTTTTATTTTATTTTTGCAGGCTGAAGGGCCGTTTCTGGCCAGCTGTGCCAGATCCAGCTAATAGCAGCATCAAGAGATGGACATCAGAATCAACGCAGGTGTGGAGAATTAACCTGTGGGACCTCCTTTAAGTCCCAGCTGCAATAATCAGCATTTTTATATCCGCAATTGATCAAATCACCAGTGTTATGCAAGTAAAAATGAGCAATCAGTTACTTCTTACTTCTCTCAAAGGAACTGTTGTTACATTACTTTAAAATGTCTGCCTCGATCATTGTATAAATGTACACATTACTATATAATTTGTTGCAGTGTGGGACAACTGTCCATATTTATCTGTTACTGTCCCCATTTTCACTGCATAGACAGGAGTTACTAATACTACTGACCATCAGGGGGCAGAAACGACCAGCGTTCCTACCTGAAAGCTATACTCGTACTGTCTTGTGCTGATGCTGGATGTACATATTCAAGCTAACTGCTACGGTAGTTAGAGGTTAGGTTCACCCACAGATGAAAATGTGGTCATTATCTGTGTATTTTCTAAGTTTCGTAGCCCACAAAACATTTCTTGAGTTTCACAGCGTGAAACAGCGTTCCAGCAATCTCCTGGGGACGATGGTCGATGGAGACTTGTTTTAAAAGGCAATAAAACAACTGAAAAAAAAACAGTCTCTAGTCTCTAGAAGGCCCAAGATCCCACATTGATTTGAAAAGAAGTCATTTACACCCCAAATCTTCCCTGTAGCCGCTAAGCTACAAGTGCTCGCCCCGCTCATCAAGGGTGCAAACGGCGTCTTTTCAAATTAATTTGGGATCTCTTCCGGGGATTATATTTGCGACAGTCAAACTGTAGGAAGCCATTTTATAGTTTTAGAGCAAGTCGCAATCTACTTTAGTTGTTTAGGAGAATGCTGCTGTGTTGTTTTGCTGTGAAGCTCCAGAAATGTTTTGTGAACTACAAAAACTTCACCTGACTTTCCATTCAGGTTGAATAATTTGAATTTTTGGGTGAACTTGTCCTTAAATAAATAATTATATTTGCTGAACCAAAGGTCTGTTTAGTTTAGATTAGAAAAGAAAAGAAAAAATGAAAATTTCAAAATATTAGTTATTGGTGTCCGTGTTTACTGATAATCATTATTGGTCAAACCCTACATTGTGATTTCCAAATTAAAGATATTGATGGCTAATTTATTTTCCTTTTGCAGGATACCCATCTTGGCTCAGACAGTGAGGAGCCCAATCCAATGTACCTGTCCCACCTCAGCTTCCTGGACCTGCCTGTGAAGCCAGGTAAAGAGGACGATGACCTATGGTTGAGCAATACAGAGGACACGAGCGACCTGGGAGACTCCATCTGTGGTTCACCCTTCACCCCTGGCTACTCTGGTTCGAACAGCGACTCCGTCACTTACTCCACCGTGATCTTCAACGGTCCATGCAGCAGCCCTACGGCTAAAACACCTCACGTGTACCTGCGCTCTGAGTCCACGCAGCCCCTCTTGGAATCTGAAGAATCCTTCACTCCAAAGTGCTACCAGAACATGGCAACTGATGGGATGAGAAAGGAGCAATGTTTTTTTGGTCCGTGCCATGATTGTGTGCAAGAAGAAGCGGCGGATCCGCCCATTCTGTGGGATGACTTTCCTTTTCTCCGAGCATTAGCCATGAATGATGACAAAGACTAAAAGTACTTTGCTGATTTTAAGAGTAAACGCTTTGAAAGATGTTCATGCAGATCTGAGATTTTTTTTGTATTGAGCCAATTGTAAGAAGTTGATCCTGCACAGCTGTAAAAACATGTTAGATTCAATCCTAAAATCACTCTGATATGAAATGATTATGATGCTTTTTCTGTTATATGTACCACACTTTGTAGATACGCCACCTCTTTAGAAAATAAACTTTTTTAACTACAGAAAAAAAACTAATTTTTGTGAACTTTCTCAAAAATATTTTTTTTTTATGGCAAGGGGACAAAGTCAAAACTGTTTTTTTTCCACATTTGGTTATTTAACTTTTATGCTTTCCGAAAAAAATGTGTTCACTATCCTTTAAAATGGAAGCAGAACTTTTCGAGTTTTAAAAAAAAAAATTCATTACAATTATTCACTCACTTTCACTGTAAACCAACTGCTTTATCCATGTATTTCTATATGATGAAGGAAGTAGATAATAATTTGTTAAGTGCCTAAATGAATTGGATTCCGGGAGTTTTTGTTTGATTAAAAAGACCTAAATCTTTATTAAAATAGTTCCCCTTCATACTACTCTGCTTTTCATTAGATTGTACTCAATTTACCTCAGTGTCTTAAATCGAGTCCCCATTCGATTTTAACTGACAACTCATAACTGAATGAGTATTTTTGATTTCATGACATATTGCTAAGAGTTTTTTTTGAATACTCAGACACATCCCACCCAACCTGAATTCTTGTTGTCTTGTTGTCTAAGCCACACTTTGCAAAAACATTCTCAGATACAGTAAATATTATTATTTAGTCACCAAAAGAAAGAAGCTGTGGCACAAACAATCCAAAGCCAGCTTTTCGTCCCCTTGCAGTTTATCCCATCGATGTGTTCTGGGATCGTTAGCACAGCCTAAGAAAAGGAAAAAGAAACACTACTCTCCCCATCCGCTCTCAGCTAGTTTGGTCTAGTCAAAATGGCGAGCTTCATGTAGGGGTCGAGTGTGATTAACTGTCACATTTTCATCTCTTTTAGGCAGTTCATTTTCCGCTTCGGTAGCTCTCCTGACAGCCATGTTGGCAAACATAGCTCTGCGAGCTGTTCTTAAGTCGTCGGCTGGTGTTTTGCGGGAAAGCGGCGCTCTGTGCTCCGCTCTGTCGGCGAAACCCCGGGCATGTAGCTCGGCGTTACTAGCAGGACCGAGAGTTAGCTGTGGTAAGTGAACGCGACTGGAAGATAGAACCCAAGACAGCTGGCGAGATGTGTTTAGAAAATAGCTGGCTAACGGATTTATTACACCAGACTGATAACAGGACCCTACAAAGCCCGTCTGTCAACAGCTAGCTAGAGCATCGTTAGCTTGCTATCACCAACAGTGTTGACAGAGAGCTGCACGCTAGCTAACACTTTGAAGGAAAACGCAGAATAATAACTGTGGACAATGAGTCCTTTCCCCTCCAGTAAACCAAATTTATTTTCCTAACTTGAACTTGAAACGTTATAAAAAATGTGGCACATAAACAGATACAGCCATGACTCCGATACAGACCTCCTACCAGCATTAAAACATCTCATTGGTTAAGAGTGTTAACCATAGTGTAGCACAATTTAGTCTTTACAACCTAGCCTACAAAATGGCATCACAGTACTGCTTGTAATCCTATGATCCCTGAGACATATAACCTATTTTTGGTAGAGCCTGATCGATATATCGGTTGGCATATCAGATATTGTGAAAATATGAAAAGGCTTGAGATTATATTAACTTTGAATTCCCAGTGAGAGTGCTGTTTTAGAAAATACTCTTAAATATCCTGTCTTCGTTACACGTCTTTGCCACAAGTGTTTTATAACCACTACTGAGGGATCGTTGTAAAAAAAGTGCAAATCTGCCAATTCAACAATATCAGAATAGTCACTAATAATGATGTCGGCCCCAAAAATGTAATATTGGTCACGCTCTATGAGTTTGAGCACCTGCATTTGCATTTAGGTGCCAGGTAATTTCCATAGAGCCAAAAGGAGCTGTATTATTTATTCTATCTTAATGTATACCAGTGAGGGCTGACAAAAAGTAATACAAGAAAAATGAGTCTGTTTCATGCAGTACAATTCAAAAGCACCGTAAACTGCAAAATTATTATAAATGTGAATGGATACCTCTCATCGTCTGCCTTCGCTGTGGCTTTGCAGCAGGAGCTGAACACCCAGGAGCTGAGGTTTAGACTGAAAGCAACTGTGACAGCATGATTCGACGGCAAACTCTATGGCAGTAGATCAAAAGCATTAGCAGCAGATGGCTAGTATGACAGCTAGCTTGGTTAGCAGTACACTGATCAGAGAAAAAGGTAAAAAAAAATTTAAAAAAATCTACAATTGCATCAACAAGGCCATTGTTTTAATGATAATAGTAATAACTTTATTTACACTACTCAGAATTAGTTAGGGTTATTGGGATATTTTAGTGTTTCACTTGATTGTTTATTCTTTGACTTATTTTTATTTCTATTTTGTGTTTTGTGGACACTTTTAGTCCCCAAAAATAATGTGACACATTTCATCTGACCTTTATTGCTTTATCCATGCACATGTGTATATATGCCGACATATCTCAGTCTCCGTTGCCGATTTTGAGTTTTGTATGCATCACCTTTTAAAATCAGAGTTACAAAGAGCTTTACATGCAACAGATCGACAAAGATTTGCAAAATCAGGTAGATTAATACCTTTAAGGCAATATTGCCTTTCAACTTGACTAGTAGTTTCTGGGAATATCTTTGTCTGTTCAATCTGATGCAACATCTCATCTTGTATCAGGAGCATCTAGAGCAGTTTTGCAACCCCCCCCCCCCC